>JAHPZR010018895.1:0-24116 GCA_019787425.1 Platygyra sinensis | reverse complement strand
ATACCCTTGTAATCCCCAGGTAACCCTTGTATCCCTTTTTAATCCCATTTTAACCCTTGTATACCCTGTAATCCCCTGTATATGCCTGTATTTCTTTTAACTCATGTAATCCTCTGCAACCCTTGTATCCTTTTGTAGTTCAAAGAAGTGGAAACACAGTAGCAAAAAATGCGTAGACTTAGTAGAATGTCACTAGATTGTCCTTTATCGAAAGAAGCAAAGCAGTAGAACTAACGTTCGCTGACAGATTTCACGCAATATTTATAGCGACATGTTGCACCGGATTCTTTAGGGGGAGTACGCAAAATATTAACAACGAACCCTATTCACAGAACAGAGCCTTTGTTATTAGCAGCCAGTAAAAAGTTCATCAAAGTGTGAGAATGTACCCGGGAGATAAAGAAGTAACAACGGAGCTATTCAACACCATAAATTAACAATATTGGTTACCGAGAACAGCCTCTATACGGCTCACAACACGTGGCAGAATGTACTGCACCGAGTGGTAAACAAGTATCAAGGAAGCTATTCACCTTTATTTAGCGTTATTTCGCCGGCCCACTAGTAGAGCAACTTTTGACGTTGAAGAAACGTATTTCGGTTCTAGCAAACTCGAGCAAGTTTGGCCGTTATGAGAACTTTTTGAGCATCATATGGGTTACCAGGACATATCTAACACAAACACAGGAACGCGTTCGTAGAAAATTTTAATATATATACGAATTTGTTGTATGTTTATAGGCAATTTGAACTAAGCTTACGATTAATATCTACAACGGATGGAAAGGCAGTTTTTTTATTTTTATTCTTTACTGGTCATGAACGGAAATGGAGGACATCCGATTAATGGTCAGTATGTCCACATTACAAAAAATATCTCAATCAACAACACAGATTTATTTCCGGTACCACGTCATGTCAAAATCTTGTAATCGTTTACAACTTTATACCCCAAAAACATTCCTTTTCTAGAAGAGCCAAAACTCATGGCTCATTAATTGCTGGCTGATGAATTACATGTGGATTTGTGTCAGATAGGAAAACAGTCACACGCGAGGAAAACAAGATTATATCAGCTATTAATTAATGTTTCTTAAAAAATTAAGGTAGTAAATCTTCTTATTAAGGTAGCAACTTTTAGGATTTGTGGCAATTTTTAGCATGTTTTTAATTGCAGTGTTCCAGTGAGCAACGTCAAGCAGGACAGGCCTTTACACCAGGCCTTCGCACCATTTAATTGATCACTTGATTTTATTTCTGCTTCTAATGATATTATGTTCAGGAATGTTTCTATGAGTTAAAGTGCGAGTGCATGCGTAACTTCCATGCCAAAAAAAAATGCGATTAAAGGGTGACTGAACTTTCTCTGTCAAACACAGCGGCGATCACGCTCCACCACAGGCGGCCTAACAGTTAGCCTCCACGCAGACGTTTTTAGCCTTGTCACGCGTTCCTCCCCATGAACTTCTGCGTGACTCTAGGCGTTCAATTACTTGGAGCGTGGGCGAGCACGAAGACAGCGCGCGAAAATAAGTAACTGAATGCCTGGAAGATGATGAATATTCTGCCAAAAGTCCCCCAAATTTGAAGAATCCGGACTACAAACAACAGTGCATTTCTATTCTCCTATAAATGCTTCTTGTTACACACCCAATGGAAAATATTCGCAATATTCAAACAATTCCCTTTTCAACATTCGGGACAGTTTATGATTACAATTTTAAGTTCGTAAGTATTTTTCTAATAAGACTTTTGCTAGTAACATCAAGATAAATCGATGGTGTATACCGGTTTTTAAAACAAATTTAAAATGCAAGCTTTTGTGAATTGCAAAGGGAATCTTTCCAGTGGGTGATATACTTCTTCTGCATGTGATCTACAAAATCATGATTGAGAAATCATCGTAATGTAATAATTGAGTTTCTTTATAAGATTAGCCAAAAGACTAGTTTTCACATTACGATGGGGATCCATGGAAATCACTAGGGTATACAAGGGTTTACAGGGGTTACAAGGGTTTACTGGGGATGACAAGGGTATTCTTTGTTTTCATGTGACGTAGTCATTTTCCTAAATTATAAATTAGCAACCAAGGGTTTGCAAGGGATTACACGCGTTTACTGGGATTACAAGGGTATACAAGGGTTGCAGGGGATTACAAAACGAAACAAGGGTTACAGTGGATTACAAGGGCAAAGGATTACAAGGGTTTAATGGGATTACAAGGGTATAAAGAAGATTACAGGGGATTACAAGGGTTACAGGGGGTTATACTGAGTTACAAGGGTTCAAAGAATATCTTAGGGTTTACTTCGGATTACTAGCGATAACAGGGCATTACAACGGTTCACAGAGGATTACAGGGGATTACAAGCGGTTACAACACATTACAAGGGATTACAGGATTACTGGGGATAACAAAAGTTTTACACAAGGGGTTGCAGGAGATTAAGAGGGGTTACACGGGATTACAAGAGATTACAGGGGATTAGAAAGATTTAAACGGAATCACAAGGGTTTACAGGGGATTTTAAGGGGTTACAACATATTACCAGGGCTTACAGCGGATTACAAGGTATTACAGGGGATTAGAAAGGTTTACTGGGATCACAAGGGGTTACAAGGGAATACAGGGGATTCCAAGAGTTTACAGGGTATTACAAGGGTTTCCAGATTATGACAAGGGTTTACAAGGGTTTACTGGGATTACAAGGGTGTAAAAGAAATTACAAGGGTTAACAGAGGATTTCAAGGGTTTACAGGGGATAACAGAATTAAAGAGTGATTACAAAGGTTTATAGGGCATCACAATGGGTTACAGGAGATTACAAGGGTGAGAAGGTATTACAAGGGTTTACAAGGGATCACAGAGGATTACAAAGGTTTATAGGGTATAACAAGGGGTTACAGGAGATCACAAAGGATAACAGGGGATTACACGGGTTTAGAGGGAATCACAAGGGGTTACAGAAGATTACAAGGGGTTACAGGATTACAGGGGATTACAAAGCTTTTCAGGGGATCACAAAGGGTCACAGGAGGTTACAAGGAATTACAGGGGATTACAAGAGTATACAAGGCTTCACAGGGATTAGAAAGGTTTAAAGGAGATGTTTACAGGGAATTGCAAGGGTTCACAGGGATTACAGGGGTTTACAGGGAATTACCAGGGTTTGCAGGGGATTACAAGCGTTTACAGGGGATTGAAGGGGTATAAAGGGGATTACAATTACCTGATTCTTGACTTCATTTATTGAATGGTGACGATTTTTATTTTCTAATGCAAACCACCAATACAATAGCCTGATTCTCAGACGGTTTAGATCGTTCGCGGTTTTTGCCACGCGCCCTCTCCCTTCCCCGTCTGATGGACTTGACTCAAAGCCGTGTTCTTGGCGTCATCGCGCCTTGTGTATTTTGTCCAATCAGAGGCAACGTTACAGTTCCTCAGACGTGATGAATGCGAGGAATGTGACTGTGCAAGAAATAAAAATTCTAAGATGGCGGAAAATCTGGACGCCTGCATAGAGAAAGCTTTGCGCGTTCTCGGCAAGAAAAACAATGTTTTCTTAAATCTGCCAACGGGTTTCGGAAGTCAGTAGTGTTCCAGATGGCTCCGTTCGTTCACGCGGGGCTTTCAACTTGTGATGATGGTTTTGCTACAAATCCCATCGTCGTAGTGATTGCCCCATTACTTTGCCTCATGAAAGACCAAACCAATTTTTTGCTGGACCAGGGAATCTCGGCTGGGTCGATAGGAGAAGACAAGGCTGCCAACGCGAAGATCGAGAAAGGAGAGTGTTGTGTTGTGTTTACTTCACCTGAATCTCTGTTGGAAAATTGTCTGTGGAGGAGTATGTTGTCTTCAGACATTTACAAGAAGAATTTAATCGGAATTGTTGTGTATGAAGGACACTGTATTAGCCATTGGTGAGTGTTATTTTTGTTGTTAGAGAGGCCTTTTTGGCCTACCTAAGCGACTTTTGTTTAATCTTTCATTCATTTGTTAAAAAAAGAAATTTCTCGTTTTAATGCTTGTATGTCCGCAGCCTCATCAGTCACCTCGAATTTTTGACAATTGCTCTATTATTCCAAGTGATCTTGTATTTTCTCTGAAACTTCCACATCAGCTTCAGAATTTTTTATTGTACTTGTCTGTGGTTATTACATATGACAGACAAGAGAAGACATTATTTCATAATTTATGTTACCCTTGCACAATTACATTAAAAAAAAGACAAGTTGGCTAAAGAAAATAATACGAGCTTTCATATTATTACAATATGTAGTTGTTTTTTGCTTTGTTTACAGGGGAACTTCTAAGAGTCTAGAGGCAGTGGCCTTAAGACGATGGTTTTTTTAAATTAAGTGAAATTCGGTCCTTGGTGTCCAGGTTTGCAATTATCCAACTGAGGTAACTCAACCTGTTCCCTGTTCTTAACTGTGACACGATTTTTGATGGCAGGGTGGTTAACACAGTGGATGTCTCTGTTTTGAGGATCACATGTCATATCCCTTGTTGCAATTCTAAGGTCAATGTTCTCAAGTACAATTTTTAATGTACCATCAGTATGTTTGGCTATGTCTGGATTAGATATTGCTTTGGCCTGCATGGCTTGCATTTCTTTCAGTGGGCCATCAAAGTTGACACCATATGAATCCAGTTTTTTCAGGGCAGTTTTATTCGAGACTACTAGTTTCATTGTTCTTAATTGTTCAACCAGTTTCTGCAGAAGAAAAATAAAAAGAATAATGATTCTATTTGTTTGTTATGTGTTAACTTTTTTTTTTTGCTGTTTTTTTACTGTTGCCTTGGCAGACCTGTTGCTTCCAAAAGCACTCACCCAAAATTCATATATTTGACAAGACGTTTGAAAGGTGTTAGTTTTCTTTGTGCATGTTGGTGGGTGAGAAGGGGGCATTAAGGTTGTTTACACAGGCAATTTTGGTTGTGGCAACTTGTCGCTGCAGCAAAATTACATCAAGTTTCAAACATGTTCGAAACCCCAGCGTGATCACAGCAACAAATTGCTCTGAAAATCACACACGGTTTACACATGTGATTTTGAAGTTGCAACTTAAGGGCAACAAAAATTGCATCGAGTTGCCACGACAAAAATAAACAATTGTAGCCCATATATACTTTTTTTGTTTCAGTTGTTTAAAATTGAGATTAGAAAGAGAAAACGATTCAGTTACTACAACAGCTCTACTAGTGAAGCTCTCCCTACATCCTCCTCCCTCTTTTTCACCACCAATAAAGGTGCACACACACACACATTGAAATTCAGACTTTTAATAAGCATCCCTTCTGAAAATAAGAAATTCCCCACCTCCAAGCATCTATAAGTTTGTAGGGGTAGACTTTTCCGTGGCAAAGTTAAAATTTATAAGCCCACCCTCTATCAATTCCCCTGCTCTTGAGGTAAAAATTTAAACGAGCCAAACACAGATTTCGAGGATAAATTGGCTAGTACAATATAACAAGAAAGCTGTATTCCGATTTTGGTTCCCAAATGAGGATAACTACATTAATACAAGGATGTCCCCGACAAAAACTTGAGTTCCAATTTGCCTGATCATGACTGAAATGAGGGACGCTGTGGCATTCATGTGCATATTTCTTGACTTCAAAAGAGTAGAGCCAGCTACAACAGCACCAGGTGTCCAGTCACAGCCTTTCTCCTTTACTGTTGCAGATGTCATGAGAAAACAAAAAAAGGGGTGCCAGCTTTTGTAGACAAAAGTTTTCCATATCATCAGATCATCTTTTACGCAGCAAAGATGGGTTCTTTTTAGAACAAATCGTTGCACTCCCTGCATAATGCTTCCAAAGTTTTTTTAATAAAACAGTTTTTTAGAGAAGGACATCGAAATGCAGCATCAGCTATCTGCTTGTAAGTCCCCTTTTTTTGCTAAGGCTTTGCCCAGGGTCTGGAGACGCCTCACCCAAGGTAGTTTTATATTCTTTATCGCAAGCTTCATCAGTCAAAATAACCTTCGATAGAGAAAAAGTACATTCATTATAACAACGCGTTTATTGAGAATCGGAACTTTTTTTTCGTCCGTGACAACGAATCAAGTAAAATTTAGCTAAATAAGATGTACTGCACTTGCCACAGTAAAAAAGAAAATAGTTCACTGACCTGTACTCTAGGGTTTTCAGCGGCATTGCCTTTAGCTTGAGTTTCGTTGTTTCCTTGGCATGTTCTATTCGTCTGAGTTGGCAACACAGGAATATCTTGTCTCGAGGGCGTTCCAGTAGGAAAGAAATTATGGTGCCAAGTGTTTACACAGTTGGGACATGCGCGCACCACAACTGGAACAAAAGCCCTAACTGTTTTATATGCAATAATCTGAATGGCTGGAGTTGCATTTGAAGGAAACAACGTTTTGTTTATCGATTTCATTGTGGATTTGACATTGCGGGCAATTTCAAACGACGGCGCCCCAAACACTTCTTCACTTAATCCTCGCTTGATGCAGACTGCGTTCTTCTATGAAACTTCTTCTCTAAGCTCGTCTTGAAGAGTTTTAAAACAAGACATCATCTTTTCAACCTTTATCAGCCGTGTATTTCTTGTCCGAGACGAGATCAAAAGTCCCTAAAAGTTTCAACAAAGGCTACTAAAAGCTTGACTCTTGATTGTTTAGCCACTGTCCATAATTTGTCCGTAGTGTGCAAATGTTTTGGTTTCTCCTCCGTGAGATACTATACCTTCTATAACCAACTTCTCGACCTTGAAAAAAGCCATCTTCCTCTCTTCTCTTGCTTGTTTTAACTTCGGGTGTAAGGCCTTTCTTATTGCATCGACTTCTTTTGGCAGATTCTTAATGCGGGATTTTATAAATTCTTTATCCTGAAAGAAGGTTACCTTTGCAATAATGGGTCTTGGCTGCACTTGCTTTGAGGTCTTGGGGCGTGTAGGTATTCTGTGTACTTTGTCAAATTGGATGTTTCGAAGTTCATCGTTGGTTTTTTGCATCTCCTTCTTCTAGAAGTTTCTTAGCGTTGTCTCAGTATCACGTGGAGATTCATCGTCAACATCTTTGACGCCGAAAAACTTGATGTTAATGCGCCGGTTGAAGCACTCTTGCTTGATAATTCGCCGCTCTAGTTCATTTTTTTCAACAATCTCTTTGTTCGCAGTAATCAGTTCTTCGGTCGCTGCTTTGACCTGAGATTTTAAATCTCTCACCTCTGCTTGCGTAAACTCGAGACTTTGCTTCATGTTTTCTTTGTCTTCCTCGAGCTGAATTATCCTGGAACGTAGATTCTCAACTTCAGGAAGCATGCGTGAGCCCGACATGGTCAGACGTGGTTTCTAAGCGGAGCTTAAGTTTTCTTCTTTCATAATATTTCTTCGGTATATTTGACCTTAATCGTATCTTTGAATGTTGCTATGTAGTGCTAATTTCAATGAAGAAGACTAGTGGGAAACACAAAAGAGGAGAAAGAGGTTCATTGAAAGAAGAAGATAAAGTTTTGAAACGATGCAATATGGCGGATAGTGTCGGGGAGGTACAAACTTTTGAAGCCACTCAATCCGAACCAAACCTGATTGACATCAAGGAGATGCTAGTTAACATACAAGCTACGATACTTAGAGAAAAACCAAGAACTGAAGCAAGAAATTTTAGAGTTGAAATCCGCCCTAAACGCCAATCAAAGGAAAACGGAGAAGCTTCAATTGCAACTTACCAAAGCCGAAAAAGCAAATGACACGTTGAGAAATAAGCTTAATCACGCAAGAATAAAGCTAAAAGATCACATTGAAGAAACGTATAAATTGGATGAAAAAAATGACAAACTGGAGGAATACTCGCGTAAAAAGTCGTTGGAAATTTCGGGCGTACCTGAAGGCGCGTACACATCAACCGACGAAGTTGTTATCCGTATTGGAGAAGCCATAAACGTCGACATAAACGGAAGATATAGAAATATCACATAAACTCAAAAAGAAACTTCTAAGCTTGTTATTGTCAAATTCGTGAGCCACAAAGTAAAATCTCTTCTCTACAAAACGACAACCAAGAAAGATAACATGATTACCAACACATGGACAATGGATAGAAAAATATTCGTAAAGACATCGCCAAGCGGAGCACCGGTAAGAATTTATTGTGAAGAGGACTTAGATGATCTTTAAACGGAATTCAAAGTACTGTTGAATAAAAAAAAGGGACTACGGACTGGATTGCTGAGGGAAAGAACTCTTAAAATAGGTCTGTTTTTTAAATTCATTATTGGTAACCTTTTTTTTTGTTTTGTTTTGTTTTGGTCCTTTTAATTGCAAATGCTAGGGCGAATGCGAACCGTATTTTTTATTTCAAAAATCGAGTCTTAAATGCATAAGTTACACCTGCAAAAATGCTTGGTAATTTCATTAAATGTAAGAGGTCTCAGAGATATGGTTAAGAGAAGGAGCACTTTCACGTATCTGAAAGATCAGGAGGCCAATTTTTATTTTCTTCAAGAAACGTTTTCCAAAGTAAGTGACGAAGCCGTTTAGAGAAATGAATGGGGAAGTGAAATTTACTTTTCTCACGGGACTTCTCATACCAAAGGTGTTTGTATTTTGATTAATCGAGCGGTAAAAGAAAAAGTGACCTTCACATCCAGTGACGCGGACGATAGAATAATCTTAATCAATCTCACTTACAGCGGTTTAAAACTGTCATTTTGCAATATATATGCTCCCAAAGACCACATAAGTAAGTTTCATTCATGAACTAAATTATCTCCTGATTGACAAATAAGAAATCACAACTCTTATAGTAGGAGGTGATTGGCATTGATCATTATCTAAAAAAGACAAAAAAGGTGGGTTCTCCTTGGAGGCCAACAGCATATAGGAATCTGGTAAATATCACCTTGTCGACATACAAAGAACTCGTTATCCGAATGTCAACAAGTTCTCGTACAGGTCTAAAACGTTAGGTGTGAAATCAAGGATAGACTTCTTTTTAACATCCAAGCAGTTGACCAAATTTGTTAAAATGTGGACATCCAAACCTTAATTGCACCAGATCACAGCATGATATTATTATCACTGTCGTGGCAGAACGAGAATACACGACGCTGAATTATTGTTTTTACAGAATTGGCGACCCATCACTTTACTAAATGTTAATTATAAAATTACATCAGAAGCCATTGCAAGGCGAATTGAGCCAATACTCTCAAAACTCGTACATCCGGACTAAACTGACTTCATAAAAGGAAGATATATTGGAGAAAATGTAAGACTAATAAGTGATATTATGGAGCAAACTGAGGTGAACAACACTCCAGGTATATTAATATCAGTTGATTTTAAGAAAGCTTTTGACTCTCTGGAATGGTCTTGTATTCAAACTTCTATAAAAAAATTCAATTTTGATGACAGTTTAAAAAAATGGCTCAAGATCTTCTACATAGACATAGAGAGCGCAGCTGTGAACAACGGTTTTGCAACGGACTGGTTTCAGCCGTCTAGAGGAGTTAGCCAAGGATGCCCACTCTCGCCATATCTGATTATCTTGAAAGCGGAAATACTATCAAACAAAGTAAGACAAAACTCGATCATAAAAGGAATCAGAAATTTTTGGCTCAGAGATCTAATTAACCCAATTTGGAGATGATACCAACTTATTCTGTGCTGATGTGGTTTCTGCTGAACAAGCTTTGGAAACTATAAGCGCCTTTAGGAATTTCCCTGGATTACTGCTCAACGTTGAGAAAACAAAAGCATTCTGGCTCGGAAAATGGTCGAAGAATAGAACCAAACCGTTAGGGATGAAATGGATGAATTCTCCCACAAAACTACTAGGAATCTATGTTTCCTATGACATAAAAGGGAAAAACCAGATGAACTTTAATATGAAAGTACAAAAACTGCAGACAAATTTGGACATCTGGAAATCAAGACTATTAACACTCTATGGAAAAATACTAAAAATTAAATCTTTGGGACTGTCTAACTTAATATAATCAATTTCAAATCTTAATGTCCCTAAAGATATAGTGCCAATGGTAAAGGATAAAATGTTTCGTTTCCTTTGGAAAAATAAGAAGGACAAAATAAAACGAACTAGCATTACGGATGGTTGACATCGAACTTACGATAAAATCGCTCAGACTCGCAGGGATCAAAACACTTCTCTTTAGAGATAACTGCAATTGGAAAGTAGTACCGGACTTTTTTTTAAAAAAACACGGAGGCCTCAATTTCCTGCTACGATGTAATTATGATGTCAAATACTTAAGGCACATTCCGACATTCTACAGAGACATACCCATTGCATTTTGATAAAATCAAGACTCTGTACAATTATGATCTAGGAACCGACACCATTCTCTTTAATAACAAAGACGTATTAGTCGATGGGAAACCACTATTTATAAGGGAATGGTTTATTAATTGTATCCACACGATCCAACAGCTTTTTAATGAAAACGGTCAATACCTAACTTTTCAAGAATTTCAAGCTAAATATCATTGTAACACAAACTTTCTCCAGTTGTATCAAATCTTGAGTGCAATTCCTGTGGGTTTGAAGAAGAGAGCGAGAGTCCTAGGGAAAAATTCGATCTTCAGTTACAGAGAAAACTGGAAATCTTCTTCGCTGAACGAAAGTAGTCAAATAAATTTTGAAACGTATAGGGCAAGAGACTATTACCGCCTGCTTCTCGTTAAGAAACACCAATCACCTCACACTGGCCCAGAAAGATACGAAAGAGATATTTTAATAGACAAAGAAAACTGGACAGAGGTTTTTGAAGTACCTTCAGAAACATGCAAAGAAAATAAGTTGAAAGAATTTAAATTCAAATTTATTCATAGGATTGTTATAACAAAGAAAGAACTGTTCAGATACGGGTTAAATACAGACAGCGACTGCATCTACTGTGGTGACCAAAACTCCATAAATCACACTTTTATTGAGAGCGAATTCACAGAAACCTTCACATGCAAAGTCATTAATTGGTTCAATACTCAGAATGATTCCAACTTTCAACCAGATAAAAAAGAAATGCTTTTTGCCACCTTTGAGCACCCAGCATACATGGAGCTAGTGAGAAAATTCAATTACACCCTCCTTTTCATGAAATTCTATGTGTACGTAAATAAACTAAACAACAGCTCACTTGTATTGACCAAATTTACTACTAGAATTAATTATAAATACAAAGTTGAAAATTTGTAATTTTACACCGAAAGAATACTTGTAAATAAGCTCCGCAAAACCTTACAGACAAAATTAATCTCAATTGTATTAAATTAAGATCAGAAATCGTTCCTCCTCCCCATCCCCGCGTTAGTAGTTTTTTTTGTTTTGCTTTTTTTGTTTTATTTTGTTTTTACGTTTTCTTTTCCCTTTACTTTTTTTTTCTTAGCTTTTATTTATGTTTTTTTTCTCAAAAAAGGGATTGATTTAATTGTAGCTAACGAGTGTTGTCAGAATCAATTAATTACTTAATTTTTTCGTTTTCCTAATGCATGTAAGTAATACCTGGTGTAAATAAGCAGTAATAATAAAAAAGAAAAAAAAAAAACTTCAGGAATAAACGACTGCACTTTGTCAAGCTTCTCCTGTATATAAGGTCTACCTCATTGTTGTAGATTGTGCAGCTGCTTTGTACGCCTTGTACATGCTCTTCAGTCGGTAACTCATCTTCCGTTTGAGAACAAGAAGCTCGTTTCGTAAGCGCTTTCTTCACCAGTTTTCTCGGCCCTTATTCTCACTTTCGGTTAGAACTTGTGGTGCTTGCCCTTTTTCTTTTATTTCGTCTGGCATTGTGGCTAAAGAAAATTTTTTGCCTTGTTGATAGCAAGAAATTATACTTGGGAAGGCGGAGCACTCGAAACCGCGACCGCCATCTTTCGCGCCCAGTTCCAGTCCAATTGGAGTTGATCCGACGATTTTTAATAAAACCTCAAATTTACTGAGAAAAGAGGTGATAACGGCTATAACACGTACGGCGTCACTAGAAAAGACTAAGTTTTTGCCACTTGGAATTGATATGACGAATTTTTCTCTGAAGAAGTGCATTCAACTACTATAACACGTCCTGCTACGCTAAAAATACTAGCTACTGACTACTTGCTAATTGGAGTTTTTTGCTGATCTTTTCTTTATACCGCAAGCCTACTGAGAAAAGTGGTTTTATCTGATAGAGACCTTATGTACCGCGGCGGGAAGGTGGCGACGGGGACGGTACATCACTGTCACGGCAACTTAATCCCGCCAGTTTTCAAAAAGATACCACTTCGAAAATACCTTCGAAACGAAGAAACAAAAGAAGATAAAGAATTCGTCCTTTTATTAAAGAAAAGTGTTTTAAAGAACCCTATTTTCCTTTATATCTAAACACTACGAACAATTTAACTTTTAAACTATGATTTTTGAACAATGTAAAGCTGAATTTCGAGTCTACCGAAATGCTCTTCGTTCTGTGACTTCTTTTGCTGAGGCACTTCTGATATCCGGCACGGATTAATGCAGTCAAACTGAGTGAACCGTACCCTTAAAAAATTTTTATAAATCAACTGATTATTTGAAACTTGAACCCGGTTATCGTTTTAAGAATGCAATTATGCTCTCGCTCGCTTGATTGAAATTTTCGGTATGAAGCAAAAATGATCATATAAACTTTAAGGGACAAAAAGTTAGTATTTTCTAGCGTAGCCGTACGTCTTATAGTAGTACAATTCACTTCTTTTTGTAATATAGAAGTACAAGGCAAAAATCGTCATATCAATTTCGTTTCGCAGAGAGTAGGTTTTTTTAGCGTAGATGGACATTTAGAGTTTAGAGCACGATTCTGAGTCAATTTTAGGTGTAAAGCAAAAAACTCATTATCAACTTCATGTGGCAAAAAAAGATTAGTTTTTTCCAGCTGAGAAGCACGTGCTATAGCCGTTAAAACCCCTTTTGTAAGTAAATTATAGGTAAAAGGCAAAAATGCTTATAACAACTCCAACTGTCTTTTCTAGCGTAGCAGAACGTGTTATAGTAGTAAGGACCATTTTTCTGAGTGATTTAAAGGAAAATAAGCGAAAAGTGATTTTCTTAGCGTAGCAGAACTATTATAGTAGAAGAAACCGTTTTCGTGAATAAATTTGACGTATAAAGCACAATGTTATAGTTGATAAAACAACTTTTCTCAGGGAGTTTGAGGTATTATGAAAAAATCTTCGAATTAAGAGTAATTGGTTAAAAAGTAGTCTTTTCTAGCGTACGAGGACGTTTTATAGTAGAGGAAACCGTTTTTCTCCGTGATTTGCGGTATTAACGAAAAATCGTCGAATAAACTCTAATTAGCATTAAAACTTAGCCCTAACCTCAAACCTAACTCTTACTCTAAAACCCTAACCCTAACCCTAACTATGAAATAAAGGTATTAAGGAAAAATGGTCAAATCAAGCACGTCTTATCCTAATTGAAACCACTCTTTGGGTAAATTCGAAGTACCAAGGAAAAATCGTCATATCAACTCCATTTGAAGAAAGGTAAGTGTTTTTTAGAGTATCGGGCAGGTAAAACCACTGCAATTAAGGTATTAAGGAAACATCAGCAAATGTACTTCAATTGGCAAAAAAGGTCGTCTATTTTAGCGTAAAAGGACCTGTTATAAAACAACTTTTTCCAATAAAATTAAGACAATAACGAAAAATTAATGAATCTTCTCCAATTGGGAAAGATTTAGTTTATTTTAGCGTAGTAGAACGTATTATAGTACATCAAAGTAGTTTTCCTTATTACCTCAAATTCCACAAAAACAGAGATT
This sequence comes from Platygyra sinensis, assembly GCA_019787425.1. NCBI lineage: Eukaryota > Metazoa > Cnidaria > Anthozoa > Scleractinia > Merulinidae > Platygyra > Platygyra sinensis. The sequence continues at coordinate 10,342 of JAHPZR010018895.1, read as the reverse complement.
TTATCTACTATAACACGTCCTGCTATTTTAAAAAAGGATAGGGTTAGGGTTTCAGAGTTAAGGTTAGGTTTAGCGTTATGGTTGATAGCAGCATTTCTGATTCATTATTAAAATTTACTCAAAAAACAAAAACACTGCAAATCACTTTGCTCTTAAAACCTCGAGTTGATTTCTTTAGCTCTTTTAGCGTCTTTTGGGTTCTACTAGTAGTAGTAGTAGGTTAAAATAACCGTTATGTAGCAATTCCTTCAGTTAAACTGAAATTTTTTGAAGTAGAAAAAGCTGCGTTTGTAAGTCAACTAACGGTATTAACGGAAAATTGTTGTAGTCAAAAAAACTGTTTCAATAAGCTAGCGGCATTTCGACATACAAAAAGCTACGATTGTTAGTCAGCTTGACGTATTAATCCAAAATCGTTATGTTAAAGTATTCTTAAGTCAAATAAATATTTTTAGCTTTTTTCTGGCTTCTAGGAGTAGAGAAAGCTACGATTGGGAGCAAACTTGAGGTATTAAGGAAAAATCGTAATGATGAGTATTTCTGCCTTTCTGACTCTAAAAGAAGCAAACGCTACGTTTTTAAGTCCACTCGAGGTATAAGGCAAACACTGTTATTTTGAGATTTTTGAGTTTTAACGGCGTTTTAAGCTAACCTTCGTCCTTTACAAGTAGATAAACTTATTTTAATAAGTCAAAGTATTAGGCAAAAAAACCGCACTATCTAGTTTTTTATTAGTCAAATCGGCTGTTTTAACGTAGTAAGGGCTTCTAGAAGTAGAAAGAGCTAGGTTTCTAAGTCAAATTGAAGTATCAGAAGAAAATCGTTATGTTAAGGTTTTGTTAGCTTAAGTGAGCTCTGTTTGCAATTTTGCTCCTTTTAAAAGTAGAGAAAGCTTTGGTTTAAGTCATCTTGAGGTTCAAAGAGAAAATATTTATGATTTCTTTTGCGACATTGGCCCTGTAGAAATAGAAAAACCTCCGATTGTAAGTTACGGGGAAAAATCGGTATGTTGACATTTTTTCAGCGAAATCCTTATTTCTTCCGTACTTTTGCGTTCTAGAAGTAGAAAAAACTTCTTATGTGAGTCAACTTGAGGTATTCAGCAAAAATTCTTAAGTTCTTTGTTAAATCAAATTAGCTGCTTTACTGCACTAGCTGCTTCTAGAGGTAGAAAAATCTGCATTTTTTAATCAACTCAAGGTATTAAGAATAAATAGTTATGTTAAGATTTTTTTAGTTAAATCGGCTCCTCTAACCTACTTCCGTATTCTGTCAGAAGAAAAATTTTCCTTTGTAAGTCAACTTAGAGTATAATGGTTATTTCAAGATTCTCTTAAGTCAAAAATGTTGTTTTGGCGTTCTAACGGCTTGTTCAAGTAGAGAAAGCTTCAATTTCTGATATATCTCAAGGTTTTAAGAACAAGTTGTGTTGCAAAGTTTTTTTAGTAATTTTTAACGCACTTGGGGATTCTAAAAGAAGAGAAGCTGCGTTTCTCAGAGAACGAGGTAATAAGCGAGTTGACTAAGAAACGCAGTTTTTCTACTTCTAGGAGAAGCCTGTATCGTAAAACAGCCTCTCCAAATTAAAAAAACTTTAAGTGACGATTTGAAAACGCCTCATTACGCTAAAAATGCCTATTTAACTAAAAAAACTAAAATGACGATTTAGGCCTTATAGCTCAAGTTGACTTTAATACCCAGCTTTTTCTACTTCATGAAGCCGCAAGTGCGCTTAATCAGTCAAACTAAAAAAGATTTAAACATAACGATTTTCTTTTAATACCTCAAACGTAAAATAACGATTTGCGCTGATCACCTCGAGTTGACTCAAAAACGCAGCTAGTCTTACTTATAGATCGTAGCTAATCGCGGCTTTTTTCTACTTCCAAAAGTGAAAAATCGTAAACGGCTAATTTGACATAGAAACGACTCAAAATAAGAATTTTCGCTTAATTCCTTGGGTTAACTTCCAGACGAAAAGGCTCAACTGCGCAAAAAAAGCTTATTTTGCGTTAAAAAAACTTTGCATTAAACTTGCTCTTAAAACCTTACGAAGAATCCGAAGGTACACTAGAAAAGCCGATTTTCACTGAAAAAATCTTAACATAAAAATTTTGTCTTTTTCCAAGAAAACTGGAAACGCTGGTTTTTTTGTTTCTGCAACCCGCAGAAACGCCCAGAGGAAACTAAGGTTTCGCTACGTCGAGAGAGAAGAAAAAGCAACGTTTTTGAGTCACCTCGAGGTTTTCGATTTTTTAGTGAATTCAGCTGTCTTAGCGTTTTTCCTGGCTCTAATAGTAGGAAAAGCTATGTTACTTAGTCAACTGGAGGTAATAAGGTAAAAATAATCGTTATGTAGAGATTTTCTCAGTCGAACCTGAATTTTTAAAAGTAGAAGACGCAGCCTTTGTAGGTAAAGTCAGGGTATAAAAGCAAAACTATTATGTTTATTTTTTGTTAAGTCAAATAAACTGTTTTAACGTACTTGCAGCTTTTGGAGGTAGACAAACCTGCGATTGTTAGTCAACTCGACATATTAAGCGAAAATTGTTATGTTTAAATTTTGTATAGTCAAATAAATTGTTATAGCCTTTTTCTGGCTTCTAGAGGTACAGAAAGAAACGTTCAGTTTTAGCGTACCTGGGTCGTCTAGAAGTAGAAAACCCTGCGTTTATAAGTGAACTCCAGGTAAAGTCATGTTGAAATCAATAAAGCGGCTTTTTCAAGTTGGAAAACCTGCCATTTAAAGTCAAAAAGAGGTTTTAAGAGCAAGTTGAAGTTTGAAGGTAACTCCAGGTATTAACCAAAAATTCTAATTTAAGATTTTCTTAAGTCAAATTAGCGGTTTCAGCGTACATGTGGCTACTTAAGGTAGAAAAAGTTACGTTTTAGGGTTTAAGATCTCCTGGGGCTTCTAGAAGTAAAAAAAGCTGCGTTTCTCAGTCAACTTGGGCTGATAAGCAAGTTGATATAAAAACGGGGTTTTTTACCTCTAGAAATTGTGAAAACGCTAAAACAGCTTATTTCACGAAACTAAAAATTAAGATTACGATTTTCTTTTAATACCTCGTCTTGATTTTAAAACGCAGCCTCTTCAACTTTAGAAGGCTCAAGTATCCAAAAACTGAAGACTTCATAAGACCATTTTCGCTTAATACTGAGAGTGGACTGATAAAGAAAGCTTTTTCTACTTCTAGAACGCCCATCTAGACCAGAAAAGCCGATTTTTCCTAAAATAATGTTAACATACACTTAATACACCGAGTTGATTAAGAAAGGCAGCTTTTTCTGCTTTCAAAAGCTGCAGGTACGCAAAATAAGGTAAATTCACTTTAGAAAACTTATCATAACGATTTTCCCGTAGTACCTCGAGTTGACCTAAAAACGCATTTTTTTTTAATTCTAGAAGCCGCTAGTACCGTTAAACAAAATGACGTTTTAAGACTCGTTTTAAAGGCTTATTTCACTAAGTAAAATCTTAATATAATGATTCTCCCTAAATATCTTGAGTTGACTAAGAAACGTAGATTTTTGCACTTCTACAAGCCGAGAAACGCCAGAACGTTTTATTTCTGCTAGAGAAACTTAAATTAACGATTTTTGCCTATTACCTCCAGATCACTTAAGAACGCAGCTTTTACTACGTCTAGAAGACGGAAAACTGTTAAAAGGCAGAAGTTATCAAGTCGCTACAAGTGATCTAAAAAAGCTTAGTTAAAAATGCTCCACACAACACTTCCTCTTAAAACCTAAAGTTGACATAGAATTGCAATTTTTTGTACTTCCAAAAGCCGTTAAGTACGCTAAATCAGCTTTTTGACTTGAGAGACGACGATTTTAGCTTAATACCTTGAGTTGAGGGAAGGAAGCTTTATTTCTTTAGACGATCCCAAAATTAGCTAGAAAAGCTAATTTGACTGTTAATAACTTAACTCAACGATTTTCTCTTACATGATATATTAAATGTTAGGAGATCTCGGAAAAAAATCCGAGTCCCTGATGGGATTTGAACCCACGACCCTCCGTGATCTAATCGGATGCTCTAACTACTGAGGTACTGGAGACTCTATGATGAGCGAGGGTCAATTTGTAGGTCTTGACTGGAACCGCATCACGCGGCTACACAGCCAAATAAAGACTGACACAAATACTTGGTTGTGTAGCCGCGTGATGCGGTTCCAGTCAAGACCCACTAATTGACCCTTGCTAGAGTCCCCAGTAGCTCAGTGGTTGGAGCATCCGTCTAGATCACGGAGGGTCGTGGGTTCAAATCCCATCTGGGACTCGGATTTTTTTCCGACATCTCCTAACATTTAATATATCATGTAGTTGTTGATTTTCTCTTAATACCTTGAAATGAATAAGGAACGCTGCTTTTTCTGTTTTTAAAAGCAGCAAAAACGCTAAAACAGATAATTTAACTGAAAAAAAACTTAACTTAATGATTTCCTCTCCAAAAATAGAGTTAACTTAGAAATCCAGCTTTTTGTACCTTAAAGAGGCCGAAAGTCAACTTAAAAAGCTCATTTAACTTAAGGAAAACTCTAGATATTAATTTGCTCTTAAAGCCTCGAGTTATGTTGGAAACGCAGCTTTGTCTACTTCTTGAGTTGACTTACAAAGAAAGCTCATTATACTTCTAGAACGCAAGAGGACTCAATTTCTTGAAAAATGTCCACATGACGCTTTTTTTTGCGTTAACTAGTAAACGCAGCTTTTCCTATTTTCTAGAAGGCCAAGTACGCAAAGTATCGATTTTCTCTTAAAACATCGATATGACTAAAAAACCTAGATTGTTCTTTAAAAAGTAGAAAAACTCTAAAACATCTTATTTGGCTTAACAAAAACTTAAAAAACGATTTTCGCTCAATAACTTGAGTTGACTTAGAAAGGCAGCTTTTTGTACCTCTAAAAGTATAAAGTACGCTGAAAATTGCGAATTACCTGAAAAAGCTCTATAGAACGATTTTTGTCTAATACCTTGAGTTCACTAACAAAAAGAGCTTTGTTCAACTTCTAGAATGCCCAAGTACCCTAGAAAAGCCGATTGCACTAAAAGAATTTCAACATAACGATTTCGCTTAATACCCTGGGTTGACTGAGAAACGACGCCTTTTCTACAGTCAGAAAATGGATAAAGCATAAAACAGATGATATAACTGCAGAAAATCTTAAAATATCAATTTTTACTTAATAGCTCGAGTTGCCTTATAATCGTAGGTATTTCTCCTTGTAGAGGCCTTAAATCCGCTACAACAACTTTTTTGACTTACGAGAAATCTTAAATTATGATTTTAGTACCTCCAGTTGACTTACAAAGAAAGCTTTCTCTAATTCCAGAGCGCCCAAGTACGCAAGACATGCCGATTTCACTTAAAAATTCTCAACCTAACGATTTTTCCTTAATACCTCGAGTTGACTTACAAACGCAGCTCCTTCTATTTTGAAAAGCCCAAAAACGCTAAAGCAGCTTATTAACTTAAGGAAAACTCGAAATAACGATTTAACCTTAATACTTTGAGTTGAGTAACAGAGGAAGTTTTTTCCTACTTTACAAGTATGCTTGTAAAGCCGATTTCATTCAAAAAATTTGAAAACAACGATTTTCCCTTACTACCACCAAGGAAATTAGAAACGCAGCTGTTTCTGTTTGTAGCACCAACAAAAACGCTAAAACAGCTTATTTGATTATTATTGATTATTTAGCTTGTTTGGTCTAAAACCTCGCTTGACTTAGAAACATACATTTTTCTACTTGTACAAGTCGCTAGTACGATAAAACCGCTAATTAAAGTTACAAAAAAATAAATATAGGAATTTACGCTTAATACCTGAAGTAGATTTACAAACGCAGCTTTTTCTACTTTTAGAAAACCCAAGTAAGCTGAAAAATCTTCTTTAGTTATAGAAAAACTCAACATAACGATTTTCGCTTACTACCTCGAGTTGACTAAGAATTGCAATTTTTTCTACTGCAACAACACGGAAAAAACTTTAAAACAGCTAATTTAATTGCAGAAAATCTCAACAAAACGATTTTCGCTGAAGTTGACTTCAAAACCTATGTTTTTTCAACTTCTAGAAGCCTTAAGTGCGCTAATACGACTCATTTGACTTAAGAAAAAACGCCTCATATTCTTTAAACTTCGAATTGGCTTAGAACACAGTTTTTGATTTTTTCCATTCTCTAGAGCCTTAAGTACGTGAAGAAATTTGCATTGTTAATTTTTTTTTTTCCGATACCTTTAGTCGACTAAAAAACAAAGCTGTATATCTGTTTTCCGTCAGCATGATACAATCGCTGTGTCGAGTTCAGATTCCTGTGTGCAATACCACACTCTCGTCCTAACGGGCGATAGCTGTTATAACTTTAAGTAATATCAGTTCTCCCTTTTTTAGTGCGAAAAACGTTTCTGTCACAGCGTATCTTTTGGAATCATCCCTATCTCGGCTCAAAAACATCGTGTGCTTTTTTCAAACTATTTCGTGTTTGCTGAGCTCTAAAAAGGGAACGAGCAGATCTCCTTAGCCGCTTCTTTATTTTATCCCCTATGAAAGAGAACAAGAAGTTCACAAACGTATTCACCCGAAACATTTCCGAGTTAGGGGCATTAAAATTACTAATGTCATGACAAACGAAACTCCTCAAATATTGCTGTAGACACTGATGTTTCAAAAGTTTTTGGCGAATAAACATCACAGGTTGCGTGATTCAGTCCCGACTCAAAGTCCCGTCTTGTCACCGACAAAACTAAAAAAGAAATTAAAAAAAAAATAACCCCGTGTAAAACTAGAACCGCGCCTCGGCTCCAGGCCGCGCGGTTAAATAGAAACGTAGCCTGTTCCAGGCTCTCGGTAGTTGGGGACGATGGAAAAAGAGCGATTTAAAGACGAGGGAGGACCTAGGCGCCTTAGTCCTCCGTTATTGTTTTTCTCGCTCTCGCATATTTTCTCTCCCAACTACAAAGAGCTTGGAACAGTCTACTAAAACCGCTGCGCGGTTGTAACCGCGGTTTAAAAAGCACGGTTACTTACACTGTCCGACTTCGAGCAATGCAAAATACAAAGGACAAGACGCAAGAAAAGACTAACTTTATCGCACAATAGATGATGTGCTTAAAACTTCGGACTCCGATGAAAGCTAAAACCACCAAGTGCATTAAGATATCTTGTTACGGCTAATTTTAGAACTCCGAACTCCGATGAAGGCTAAAACCACCAAGTGCATTAGGATATCTTATTACGGCTAATTTTAAAACTGTTAGGGTTTTCCCCCTGCAAGTTCTGGCAAGTTGTTGTTTACCTCAGCAAGTACTTAATTTTCCTTTAAATCTCCTCACTCACTTCAATAAAAAAGCCCAACAATTTACTTGAATTGCCTAATCCCACAAGAAATACTCTCACATTTGCAAATAAATTAATGACCGTTAGTTCTGGCGAAATAAACTTACAAAGTAAGCAGGATATTATTTGTCACGTAGCGAAAGTGAAACGTGCAACGTCAACGTATTATGTAGCTGACGTAATACCTTTTTTAGCGTATGTAATATTCCCTTCGAATCCAAGGCTTCGATAAAGCCAGAACTAGTGACACAATCTCAGATAGTGCATGGTGTAATGCAGGACGGTCAGTACGTAACTGCCTGTATGTAACTTGTTAGTTGAAGGCCGACAAATAACTTACAATTACTGTTTGTCAAGACGATTTTAAATTTTACGTCGAATTTCGCTCATTTCAAATTCATTATCGCGTTAAACTAGCAAACGTTCCTTAACTGACTTACAAATGCAAGTTTTGCTCCTTGTAAAAGGACCCAGGTAAGCTAAAAAATTCCGATTTCACTGAAAAAAGATGTCAAGATAACGATGTTTGCCTCATACGATGAGTGGACTTAGAAAACGCAGCATTTCTACTTTCAGAAGCCGCATGTTCATTAAAACAGCGTACTTAAATATTTTTAAGAGAAACTGATCGTAACTACTTTCCCTTATTACCTCGAGTGGACTGAGAAACGCAGCTCTTTCTTTTTCTTGAACTCGCAAAAAACGCCAAAAACATCTGATTTGACTGAAAAAATTCAGTGTAACGATATTCACATAATACCTTGAGCGAAATTCATAACGTAGATTTTTCTTGTTCCAGAGGCCCAGGAGTGCGCTTTAAGAGCTTATTGGACTTAACAAAACCGTAAAATTTCGAATTAAGCTTAATACCTTGAGTTGAATTAAAAACGCAGCTTTTTCTACTTGTAGAAGCCGCAAAAACGCTAAAACAACCGATTGGATTAAAAAAATTAATAGTACGATTTTTGGTCAATACGTCGACTTGACAAACCCGGCTCTTTCTACCTCTAGAAGCCGCGAGAACGTTAAAGCAGCTGATTTCAAAAAAGAAAAATTTGACATAGCAATTTTTGCCTTACTGTGCTTTTTAATAACATGCGGACTCAAAGATTTCAAGGTCGACAGACAAATTGTTTTTCGTTCCCGTCAATCAAATATTTCGTGGTTCCTCCAAGCTTATGACTACTGCCGAACACTATTTCGTTGTCTGAACTGTCCACAACGATTTGATTACCACGTGCTCGGCGGTAGTCGAAAGATGGCAGGAGCCGCCCAACATTTGATTGACGGTAGCGACAAACGCATTTGTCTTTTGAGATTTAATTTTACAGTTCGCACGTTATTGAAAGGCGGAGAAATACTTTGAGTTTACTTCCAAACGCAGCCATTTCTACTTCTAGAAACAACAAGTCCGTTAAAAACAGCTGATTTGACAAACGAAAAAGTTGATATAACGACTTTGCTTAATACGTCGACTTGACTTACAATATTATACTATCTAAAAGAAACAGTTACGCTAAAAATTGCGATTTGACTGGAGAAAATCTCAAGATGGCGTTTAGCCTGATCACTCTAATTGACTTAGAAACCCAAGTATTTCTGCTTCTAGAAGCCGCAAAAACGCTAATACACTTTATTTGACACAAAAAACTCGGTACATGACAAGTTGCTCTTTAAGGACGCTCGCGCGAAAATTTTCTAACATTGATTTTTTTCTGAAAATTTTACCATTGAAAGATGATGAGTTACTGATGTCAGAAATGAAAAGAAATTGGGGAGTCACGGACTTCGTTTCGGAGAGAACATGCCCGGAAAAAAACCTCAATCTGAGTTAATCGGGCTTTCTTAGCCAAGAAGACCAAAGTGGCTGCAAGTCCCAAAATCTTACAGTTAGTGCTCTGAAGGGAAGTGTTCTCTGCCAAATATGGTTTGAACTGACCTATTAGGCGAATTTAGTCAACTGGTGAGGTTCCTCAAAGAACAAATGCGCATTTAGCGACCGTAGTTTCACGCGCCTTGCAGCCGCAAGATAACAAGATTCCACTTCCCGTGGACAGAAATCTTGAATTTTTTTTTTAATTCCTACATTGATATTTTTTTCGTTTTTTGACAAAGTGGAGATAATTGTAAATAAAATCTGTCTCTGAAAAGAAAAGTAGGGGTTACCGAACGTCCAAGGTCGTTAAATCCAATCAAAGCTATAGGAATGGCCATCTGCCCTATCATTGTTCATTTAGTACTTAGCGCGCGCGCTCGATGCATGACGTGGCATGTGAAGTTTGCGTGTGCAGAAACAATTGGCGTGAACGTCTTTAAGGTGACTCAAAACAGTTTCCAGCACTTTCCAAGACGTAGATTTTGATGGGCCATTATTACCACCCTTTATCAGTTGATGCTACAGTCATGGTATCAAAAAACTACCCAATCATTGGTGAACACGTTGGTATTATTTTCATCACAAATAGGTTACCATAGCAACACTATAACCTGCTAAAAAACACCTTAATTTCAGCTTTAAGCGCTTATAACTCAAAACGAGCTCGGTGACCCCCATTTTTTATTATCGAATTGTAATCAGCATGATAACATGCTACTTTTTGCAGAGTTTGAAAAAATTTCTACGAAGGGGGTTCAGAGCCACCTTAAATTTTTGGAAATTTAAGGTGGCTCTGAACCCCCTTCGTAGAATTTTTTTAACTTTGCAAAAAGTTGCATCTTATCATGCTGATTACAATTCCATAATATAAAATGGGGGTCACCGAGCTCGTTTTTGAGTTATAAGGGCTTAAACGTAAAATTAAGGGTGTTTTTAGCAGGTCATATTGTTGCTATGGTAACCTATTGTGCCACAAAAATAACATCAACTTGTTCCCCAATGATTGGGTAGTTTGTTGATACCATGACTTTGGCATCAACCGGTATAGAGTGGTTGTAATGACCCATCAAACTCTGAGTCTTGGAAAGTACTGGAAACTGTTTTCAGCCACCTTAAATCTCA
>JAHPZR010018894.1:0-19786 GCA_019787425.1 Platygyra sinensis | reverse complement strand
ATCTATTTTTCTGCCAAATTTCTTGAAATTCTAACGACTGGATCGTTAGAAATCGGCATGTTTCTACTAAAGCAATCGGTCTCAATTTTTCGAGCAACTGCGCATGCGTTGCATTTTACTGGGTTCTTTCGGTAACAAACAAAACCTGAAAATTGCTGGGTTCTTTGCATCGTTACCTTTTCTAACATATCTTTGTAATAAAAGACTAAAGCCATCAATACACTGCGTTCAATCATAGAGAAAAATAATACAGACAGATGATCGCTCTACTGACGGCATGTTTGTTCTTTGAAATCCTTGTGCACGTGCTAAATATTACATCAGCCAAAGTACGCGGGAAAACCGTGCTCGGTCACCTTAAAGCTGCGGAAAAACTGGTGAGATAAATTGAAACGCGAGTTCCATCTAAACGCTAGAAAATTTGCGGTCAGTTTTGCTTTTGTACTCACGTCCAATGTGGACGTCATAACATATTGAAAAGGTCTTACGTTTTTCCTTCGAGAGTTTGTTTTCGGCCTCAGCTCACCTGCGATCGTAAAACTATAGGAAACTTCTTTAAACTGCATATAAGGACATAGCGAGTTGCACCAAATTTATATGACGTTTGTTTCTGATGGCCTAATGACCGATAATGTTGCCCTGCTCATATGTTCGAATATAAAACCTTTTTTTTTTCAAGTTTTATAATTTTTATTTTGATTTCTTAAGCAAAATTTCTTCCATTTTATTTTTTCTTTCTTTCGGTAAATCGGCTAAAGAATATCTTATATTCTTAAGTATTTCTACTTGGAAACAACTTCTGTGAAGCTCGAAAGCTACGAAACACCCGAAAGTAGCCATTGGAAAAGGCTCTTAATTATAAGCCCGACGTAACGCAGGTAATTTTATGAAATAAGGATAACATAACGGCTATTATGCAATTTTACAGGTAAACTCCCTGTACCACGACCAAAGTGTTGGGGATATTAAACTGACAATATCAGTTGTGAGGATAGCTTTGCTTCATTCTAGTGTGAGTATTCATGACATAATTCTTATTACCTCCTTGTATAGCTTGATGTTACGGAAATTACTTCCACGTCCACTAGTTTTGAATGCGAACCTTACTTTCTAAGATTATGTTGAAAAAATTCTTCCCTCTGAACAAGGAGTTCCATATTGGATTTTTATTTTACAGCTCAGTTATACCGACATAGACGACAATGGAGCAAGGTTGACTGCCGTTGAAGCGTGGGTAGAAGGAGAGGGTAATATGCCATCATCCGACGCTGAACCTGAGCATGCTGACCAAGTCATGCTTATTACAGGGTGAGTATAATTAACACGTATTGAGCAAAAGTCGGGTGTCATAGGAGACATCTTTTTGTGTCTTAGTTTGTCTTTGTGTCTCATTTTTTGTGTGTGAGTTTGTGCCGTCTTGGAGAGCTGTAATTAATTTCATTTAATACTTATATCAGCTGATTTTTCGATTGCCACTCCGCTGGCCTCTAAAGTTATTCCAGGCGACCAGTAACTGTTATTTGCATCATGTGACTATGTATTTAATTATTGATAATATACTCAGTTACTCGATTTTGATTGGCTGAGAGCACTACAGTTAAAGTGTAACACCAGTGCAAATTACACATTGGAATTTTGAATTATAATTGGCTGAAAGCAGAAGCTTATCACCTAGAAGCGTTTAACTTCCCCTATACGTTGGAAACTATGTTGCGGATTATTCCCGACCAATGAAAATCACTTTCCAATTTTTGCCCATATAAGGAAACTCTGAAAGGGCGCTCTTCGCGAACTCCTCGCGTGAATCTATTGCAAAACAAACCTGTTCAAAATGGCGTCTCAAGCGAAGAAGCTGTCGGTCATGAATATAAGAAAGATTTGTGTGTGGAGAAAAGCATTGAGTGAGGAAGTTGTACCCGAAAGGGTTTCTGGTGAGTTGGCAGGAACTTCCAAGGTTTATCTGGATTCCTGTAACAGCGAGTTTGAATCGCTAAAATGTTGTAGCAGTATCTCGACGTCCGCAATAAAAAGGTCAAGTGAGAGATCGGTTGATTTATTTAGTGAAAAGATAAAGTTCTCTCGTAACAATTACGCGGTCCTTCGGGTTAGGTGGTATGATTATGCAAGGGAGGTATTAAAAAGTTGGGAAGCTGGAAAGTTAGTTCACGACAGTTGCAAAGATGGTGATATTGTACGATCGATGGTTTCGTGTTTCTGGAATGTAGTAAGCGGTACAGTTTGCAGCAGGTCATAGAAGTTACGAGAAATGGCAAAGCAAAAATGTCAGAATCGATGTTAGGAACATCATTGCGAAGCGGATCGCAGGAATCGATGTTACCGAGGACGAGAAAAAAGAAAAAGTTTGCCTGGTTATAAGTAATGAAAATAATTATGTTTGAAGAGAACTTGTTCGTGTTGAAGCAAAAATTTATTCCCTTTCTCGAGTCATTCTCGAAAGTTATTTCGGAGTTGGTAAACCAAACGAGCTACAACTTAATTGGTAACAAGCCATTATGTCGTCAAGGTTAGTATCAAACCTTTCGTTAACCAAATATGTTATTTTTCTAGCTTTATTTAGTTTTACGATCGCAGGTGAGCTGAGGCCGAAAACAAACTCTCGAAGGAAAAACGTAAGACCTTTTCAATATGTTATGACGTCCACATTGGACGTGAGTACAAAAGCAAAACTGACCGCAAATTTTCTAGCGTTTAGATGGAACTCGCGTTTCAATTTATCTCACCAGTTTTTCCGCAGCTTTAAGGTGACCGAGCACGGTTTTCCCGCGTACTTTGGCTGATGTAATATTTAGCACGTGCACAAGGATTTCAAAGAACAAACATGCCGTCAGTAGAGCGATCATCTGTCTGTATTATTTTTCTCTATGATTGAACGCAGTGTATTGATGGCTTTAGTCTTTTATTACAAAGATATGTTAGAAAAGGTAACGATGCAAAGAACCCAGCAATTTTCAGGTTTTGTTTGTTACCGAAAGAACCCAGTAAAATGCAACGCATGCGCAGTTGCTCGAAAAATTGAGACCGATTGCTTTAGTAGAAACATGCCGATTTCTAACGATCCAGTCGTTAGAATTTCAAGAAATTTGGCAGAAAAATAGATCACAGACCACGTGAATGATCCATAAAAAAAACTGAATTTTGACATAGGGAATTTTTAATAGTACGATTAACGGCGAATTACGAAAATCGCCTATGTCAAAATTTTATTATAACCGTGTTGACAGAAGGGATTTAATGTCAATTCCTAGTGTGCAAAATATGAAAACAATCTAACGACTGGATTTTTTAAAAAATAAACAAAAACAATTATTTAAGCCTTGTTTTTAACCAGCCGCGTTGCCATGGCAACAGCACACACCCTAGTCAAATTGGGAGAATAAATGTGTCTGTGGTTAACCTTGACTCTTGCAAAAAAATGGGCGCCAAAGCATAAATAGTTTAAAAGTTATGGTGAATTAGGCATAGGCACTTGAAAACTTAACCTGCAATCAGGCGTCCTTTTTCTTCGCGGCGGGAAGGAACGCCTGATACAATTACTTGACTATTCGTCTGCCGCCCCCTAATTAAAATATCTGTCAGCGAGAATGTCGGCGATGCCATCAGATAATGAATCAATGGGAATTACCGGAAGTCGCTTCGTGGGCGGGAATTACAAAAGGCACGAACAGCGTGATTTTACATACAGTACTTACAGTACGGCCGAGTAAAATATGGTTAATTTTGTAAAACGCATCCTCCTGTTTCGTTCGTAAATGAGTAAGTTTCAGAGGCAAATCAAGAAATGCTATCCTTGTGCGTCTAGCGTGTCAATGGGTTAAAGGTACCGTTCCTCTTTGTAAGCCAACAAAAAGCAACGGTTGTTTTTGAATTTTGATGTGGCGTTGGCTGTACTGCCCATATGAAACAGCACTTTTGAAATTAACTGATATATAGCGCTCTTGCTGAATTCCGTCGGTAGCACGGCCAAAACAACAAAAATCTCAAGAGAAGCATTTAAAGCTGACAAAAACTTGCTCTCTTCGCTCGCCTCATCAGTCGCCATCAGCTCGCGGCATTTCTTTGACCGGAAATCACACTGCCACACAGGTAACCAATCATGGCTTAGTTCTTTAATTACCTTTTGTTTCTTGACCAATCAGAGAAAAGTCCAGATTCTGGACTAGCAACAGACAAATAGTCAAGTAATTGTATCAGGCGTACCTTCCCGCCGCTAAAAATAAAGGACGCCTGATCGCAGGTTATTGAAAACTGTGTTCGGTCACCTAAACTTTTCGAAAATCAAAAAACCTGCCTGTTCAAACCCTACTTTTTTTCGTATTTGAAATTCGTATCCTGCTGGATGCGATTTACTGTGAAAATGTTAGAAGATTACACCATAGAAAATTAAGAACTAAAAAAGCCATAAAAACAGTATTGCTTATTACATTTAATAAGTTTAAGAGGCCTGTTTTTAAAAAAAATGCAAAATAAAACAGTATTCAAAAATTAACGCGCGCAACCCGATAAATGATTACCCTATGAAGCCACCTTAAGGTTACGTTATACGCTTGAAGTCGATACTTTAGGAGCGATGTTATTCCGCTTTGTGGCTTCCGGTGTTTGCGAAGTCAATACCTCGCCTTGACTAAACAAATGGGCTCGGAATTTTGCGTTCGCCTAACAGCTTCGCTGCTTGGTATGCCCAGGCCAGCTGGTAATTTTCTGACAGCCTCGAGCATTGTCTCAAAATAAACTAGCAACTTGTACAATATACTTTTTGATAGGACTCTTTCTTAAATTATAGCTTAAAGTAAACAACTCGACTTTCTGGTACTGCCAGGAGCCGGTGATTACCCCATATTCCTGCCACGGCGTTTTCACAGCTCGATCTATTTTTAGTTTAAATTTATCTACAATTCAGATCCTCACAGAAACCCCACTGATCAATTGTAATCATAAGCGAGGACTAATGTTGACATGCCGACATGTTCACGTGAGGCGGCATTGTTTTTATCCTTATCGAAGCGTGCCCATGTAGACTGGAACTGGCCTATTTCGCGGGAAAAAATATCTAAAAACAGACTGGTCCGTAAAAATGCCGTTGCATTGGCTTATTATGGGAGTCGCAGGCTACTAGTAATGGATTCCTGGTAATGCACAATCTAAGACCGTTTATTAGCCAATCAGAGCACATAAAATGTAATTTGCTCGCTTATTATCCTTATCGTTTCTTTCTCTTACTATGTGTGCCAGTGTTAAGAGTAGGTCAATGGCTTCTTGGTCGTTTTGAAACTTCTGCAGGTACAGGTGGTCAGCAACCAACATAGCCTCCAGGTGTTTATGTGGGGCGAACATCATTTCCCGAGGGAGAGTATTTTCTACCTCTGTTTCCATTGGAGAGCTCCTTTTAGATCGTGTCTCTATGTAAAACGAAGCAACACAATTTGCTTAGTGCGCTTAAACCATCTTTGTGTAAGCAGTATGACCACTTATTACATGGCTGTGTCTCACAAGGACTGGAACTATGGAATTCAATTTGATTGGCGGAAATCGATATTGACCGCGGTCTAGTTTTTCTCATCTAGACCGTTACAGTTTCCAGTGAAAAAGTTGCAAACTAAAATACAAATATTGGCAATTTCCTTCTCAGAATATCCCTTTTATGGAAGAGCCAAAAAGCCTGATGAGAAAAAAAAAGGTAAAGCCAATTACGGACAAACAACTTTGGCAGATTTAAGTTCAGCTCATCGCCGTTTGCAAAGCAAAAAGAGAAAGCCTGTAGCATTCCAAACAGTTTGTAATTAGCTCAGCAAACAATATGGGATTGAAACATTAGCTAGCTATGCGGCAAGACAATTACATTTAACGAATCCAACTTTTCTAGTTTGCATTTAAATTTTACTTTACTGAATTTTTAAACGTTTTTCTGTATGGAAAAATCTCTACCTCGGTCGTGTTTACAGACCGATGTACTCAAGACCTCGGCCAATTGTCCCCCGTAGAGCTTCTGCTCGGTTAATACTGAGTTAACAAGATGCGTAATGAACGCAATATTATACATGCAATTATCACGTTACATCTGGACTCGGCATTCACTACCTCTAAAACTCCCAATTTTTAATTCAACTTTAAGCAACTTCAAGTTAACTAGGTCCTTTTCCGACTTCGACGTTTTAATCAGATCTTGCCTTCTAGTGAAACAGCCATTCCCTGAATACAACTTCATCCGTATATTTAGTTACAAACCAGTTATTGTGAAACGTATTTACCCTCTAGTAATATCACACAACAACATTTTTCTTAGTTTTTCCCTAAAATGGTCCTTGCCGACTCACCAAACCCTAAATCTGATATCCTCAGCAAAGTTGCACCTCAACGAAGAGTATGCTAAGATATCTGTGAGGGAAGTTGAATCGTAATTACGTGTGTTTTAGTTAAAGGAGTCATGATATTTATCATCGCCCACAATGCCGCGACACATCCGGGACTTTTATGTGACTTCCGCACGGCCGACTAGTTCTGAATATGCAAATTATTATGCCGCGTTATTAAAAATGGGCACTACAAGTACATGTCGAAAAAGACCATAGCATTGCGGGCGATGTAGACTTTATTTTGAGGCTTGTATGGGTTCAATTCTCTCAGAGCTGAGCTAAGACTCTGATTATGATTGGTAGTTTGTTTTGCCTCAGTTACCTATTTGCTATAATGTCGAAAAACAGTCATCAAGCGTAAACCATCTCACCTAAAAGCTGGCATTCGTTTCTGATGTCGTCTAAAGAGCGCCGGTAAAATAAGATGAGGTCGAGATCCCTCAGATGACCCATGCTGCTTTGCGAGATGGGAGGCTAGCGGTTGCATCAAAAAGAGCTGGCCATGTAGGTAATCATCCCTTTCTGTAAACAAATGATAAATAGATAAACAAATGAAGAGAGGAACTCACATGAAGGAAGTAACAAAGGAAGGAATGAAAGAACAGTTATATTAAGATGAACAAATAAGCAGAGAAATGATAAATTGATAAATGAGAAATTAATAAATTAAAACAACAATGATATAACTATACGATAAACAAAAATCGAGTTTGCTATTTGGCTTAATGAGGTTTATTTTGGTCTTATGACGTGAATTAATCATTGGAAAAATTAAAGAAAACTGTCGCAATTATACTCACCAAACCATCGTGGTTGCCAATAGCAACTTTTGAATTGGGATCCGAGGTCACGTGCCCATCATAAAAGGCGGTATGCGGTGGCTTGCTATATTCTGTGCTTCCATTCTTATTGACAGTCTGCACTACCATGCCAGGTGCTAAGATATTAGTGTTTTTAGTCAGGTTTAAATGAAGTGACATCCCAAATGCCTCCATGTGGTAGTACCATACATTAGGTTCATCAGCGTCTCTCCTGCGTCGCGCATGTTCGTGAAGCTTGTAACTGAGAAAGTTGCCAGATTCATCTGCTTGGAAAGGGCTTGTAACGTCATACTCTGGAACTAGGTAACACCATATAGTATATTTAACAGGAAAACATACCAATAGGAAAATGTAGTTAACATTGCTTGTTCAGGCTTTCAATTAAACACGAAACCGGCATAGACGATTGTTTTTGCCAATTTTTAAATTGTCTGAAGTAATCGGGACACTAAAAATGTCGCCGCTCAACTGTCAGGGTCAGGGCTCCACATCTAATTGATGCATCAGATTTTCTATGCCGCTTTTCTGCGGTTATCTAAGTTGTGCGTTAGGGTCGCAACAAGAATGTAGAAGTGAGTCTTAAGGACGTTAGCGTCAGAAATGTTTTCACGTACAAAGTTTTATTTCTTGAAATGTTGCCATGCGGTGAGGTAATAATATACATTTTGATCTCAACGTCCACTCGTGGAGCAGAAATGGCGAAATATTTGTACTTTCTCTTGCACGTATTTTTTTTTTCTAGTTTTGACTAGACTGATGGAGAAAATCAGTACTGGAATTGATTTATGAAAAGAAAAGACTTGTCATCAACCATGCATTTAAGGTAATTCCCTGAAACAAAACTGACAATAGATTTTCGTTCAAACTTTGCCCACTGAATATTCATCATATGAGAACTTCATTTTTAAAATAAAAAAGGGGGTGCCCATACTCATTTAGGAGCACTGGGGCATTGAAAATGACCCATTTTGGCATTATTTAATGCTTATTATAAGAACGCATTCCCAGTAATAATTGTAAATTTTTGTGACCGAGACTCATGAGAACACGCATTAAACTGGAGTCAATGCATTGTATCGGACACAAATAAACTTTTTAAGTTTGATTTAGACAGAAAGCTGAATTCTTGATTAAAATGTCAACCAAATTTCTTGACATGGTTACCATAGGGCAAAATAGAAAAAGCCACAGTTTACTTGCTATTTTCGTTATTTATTCAATTTTCAGCAATAGGAATCAGATCAGTCTTTCCTCAAGCAAAGTTTATGATAAGTTGATTACAATGACTGAAAAAAAAGTTGGGGTCCCCGTGCTCGTTGGTGAGCTATAGCCATTTCCAACTGACAGCGCTCAATATCAAGGCAAATCCGCCATGTTTTTAATATGCGCGTGCACGCGGGCGCGCTAAATGACGCCATAAATTATGCGCAGAAAGGATGCGCAATGCAATTGTGAGGAATAACCTTAAGGACGTTCGCGCCCATTGCTACTGCGCATCTCTAGTGCGCACGCTATTCATTGGTCACGAGCGTGCCACGTCATTTTCAAGCGCGCGCACGGAGTCGAAAACTCAACAAAATATAGAGCTGATGACCTTTACGTTAACTTTGTGTGCGAATATTTTTGTTGGATGCTCGGTGACCCCCAATTTTTTTTCGGCAGATCACTTCCTTTTCTGATTCTTTCCATTATACTAAAAAACAAAAAAAATCTGTACGTGGGAAGTTTTAATGATTTCTCATATACTATTCAAATAGGGTCGAATTGGTACGTCGGATACAGGTGTGCGTAACTTAAAAGTTGTATTTTTTAAGGCTAATTCTAGCTGATTTAATGACATATGTAGCAAAGATCTATCAAATAGGCCTATATATGCTGTGTTAAACACACATAACTTAGATATGATTCTTCAAATTAACTTTATGGCGATAGTAATGAATCTGGGCAAAATCGCCTCGAATGACTGGAAATCCTAGAAATGCTATGGTCTGTGATACGCTTTATCTTCAAAACGAGTTCGGTGACCCCCGATTTTTTTTACGTTTTTAATCTAAACTTATCATTTTCTACCTGCAGACAAAGTTCTAAAAAAATCTGTACGTGGGAAGTTTTTGGGCGCGAACGTCCTTAAGAGGGTGACGTGCAGGTGAAGAGTAACGCAACCGGTTCCAAGCCCTATGGTTGCTCAAATTACTTTCTCAGCGCACTTGAGGTATGGTGTGGCGTGACGTTCGGACATGATTTTCGAGGTTGGTAAGAATGTGCAGAGATTTTTTCTTCCGAGAATATCCAGAAAAACTCGATATCAGACATGTGTGGTAACTATGATACAGTCAGTTCTGGTAAAGACCACCAAAATCATACACGTCATATCTTCCTTTTCTGAAACCTTCAATCTTCTATGAACACTAAAACCACGAGTACTTTATGAAAGTGATAGCCTGCGTAACTGGCGGTTCAGCTAGTTGCAGTGTTGAGCCCCGCGAAAACGAGCGGTGAAGCTTCGAATCAGACTCCTCGCGGCATCACCTCTTTCGCCGCTTGCTCGCGCGCTATACCTCAACGAAACCGCCAGTTACACAGGTTATCAAAGTGAGGATAAATACTATTAGTAAAATCCAACTAGTGGTCTATTATCAATGCTGCGTTCTGATTGGTTGAGCTACTAGTAGGCTACTTGTTATAGCCCACTAGTAGGGAAAAGCGCCGGCTTTGAAAACCAAAACAATGGCGGCTGAATCGCTTTAACTAGCGAAAGATGTTTTGTCCCGATATTTTTTTGACCAGCTAGTTTGGATTTTACTAAAACAATTATTCCTCTCGCCCTCATGGCCTCTGAGTCAATAGCCCATTCGAGTAATAATTGTTAATAAGTCGGCCATTCCTGGTAGAATAGGAAGCCCTGAAAACTAAAACTTATTGGAAGAGTTACAATAATTTTATTACAACTGTTACCTTCTTCGTGTGAATCTACTCCAAAGTACTTTTGTATTTCCCTCTTTGTCATATGGTGATGTATTTTCAAGGGCTAGAATTAAGAAAGCAAAAAGTTCGATCTGAGAATTACATTTTTTTTTTTAAAAATTGTAACCTGCTTTTGCCATACGAAGTGGACATTTTGGCTTCCGGCAAGACTGACTACCACTCTAAAGTCACGGAGACCTTGTTAATTCAAGAGTTACAGCCAGCATTGAAGAAAGTCACTGTGTTATCATTGCAAAATGGGATGAAAGGCTCTGACACGAGTTTGAAATTAGCTACCGAAATTCTAATTCTAGCATTGAAATCGTAGATTCTAAATATGCACGTACAGAAGGGGGTTGAAATCCTATTTTAGCAGAATTGTATTTTCAGCCCATTAGTAGCGTAAATTCAGTTCAAGAAGGAAATCTTTGAAAAATTGGCAAGAAAAGGTTTTGAACGCTGCAACTCATAATATCCGCAGGGAAAGTCCCTCTCGGAACTTAACATACCTCTGTAGTTTACAGAGTAAGATGAAATTAATTTGGCGGGAACTCTAGATAGACCGACTTTGTAGAAACAGGGTCGCATAGGGGTTATGACTAGTAAATCCCTCTTAGCGGTGAACTTTATCGCAAGATCAGAAGTCTGATATCGTTTACTTAGTATTGTTTGCAATTGTTGTCTTAGATACATTTCACTAATTCCCCACGTGCCTAATTCGACATCAACCAAACTAAGTTCCTTTAATTCTATACTTTGTTAAAATTAAAATTGAGTTAAATCGATGTCTAGAGTGCTCAGAGCCAGAAATGGGATACATTACATGGAAAGGAATTGGATTAATAGATTTCTATCTTTGTTTTGTTTATGCAAAAAATATGAAATGCCTGCAGCTTTAATTGAGCCAGTGTTTACACTGGAAGAGAACCTAGACATTTTTGTAGGACAAACAAATCTCCGTATCACTACATACCTCATTTTTCCCGGGTTGCGCTAACTTGAATCCTTCTAGAAACGAAAAAATAAAAATAAAAATAAGTAATGATAAATTACTGACTCAGTCACTTGTGCATTATTTGCACTTATTCCTTATTTCTATGTCTATGTGTGAATGTTTCAGGAAAAGCTTTGTTTATGGCTCTTAATCTGGTGCATAAGATCCTTCATCAGAAACTAAATAACAGTGAAGTAGCTGTGCCATCAATAGACAATTCTATGCTAATTAAGTAAGAACGTCTAAAAAGCAAAGTTAGTTAAACAGCAGTTTTATATGTGAATTCCTTTCATCATTTCAAATGCAGCCGAAATCGAAAAGTACTTTCAACATGAACAGTTTGCCTGGTTAATTATCAATTACTGGAAGACTAGGAACAGCAAGAGTGATTTTAAAAGTGTGGTGCAATACCTTACCACAAGAAAGACTCCAAGCCATGAAGATACGAAGCAAAGTGTTCAAGGAAGCTGCAATCATTTTTACAACTAAGTTTGCGAGCTATACCGTATACGAGACGTTTCGAAGACTTCGAAGTAAAATTCGCGCGCACTTTCGCGGGTTTTTATGGGCAACGATCAATGAAGTCATGAACTCCTGAAAGTAACAATACTAACAACCCACTTTGACATAGTGTCAGTCAGTCCTAATCGTTCCCACGGAAGGGTCACGTTTTTCTTTCATAACAATGTAAGACTTACAAACAAAAATTGGTATGTTTGTCCTGTTAAATATACTATAGTGGTGTTACCTAGTTCCCAGAGATATGACGTTACCAAGCCTTTCCAGAGCAGAATGATACTGGCAACTTTCTCAGTTACGAGGCTTCACGAACATGCGCGACGCAGGAGAGACGCTGATGAACCTAATGTATGGTAGCTTACCACATGGAGGGCATTTTGGGATGTCACTTCATTTAAACCATGACTAAAAACACTAATATCTTAGCGCACCTGCGCATGGTAGTGCAGGACTGTTCAATAAGAATGGAAGCACAGCATAGAATATAGCAAGCCACCGCATAATACCCAAGGAACCGCCTTTTATGATGGGCAACGTGAACCCTCGGATTCCCCAATTCAAAAGTTTGCTATTGGCAACCCACAGATGGTTTGTGTGAAGTATTAAATTGCGACAGTATCTTTCTTTAATTTTACCAATGATTAATTTCACGTCATAAGACCAAAATAAACCTCATTAAATAAGCCAAATAGCCAAACTCGAATTTTGTTTATCGTATAGTTTATATCATTGTTGTTTTTAATTCTATTAATTTCTCATTTATCAATAGTAACACATTGACAGACAATGTGATACAATTGATAAATGAGAAATTAATAGAATTAAAAACAACAATGATATAAACTATACGATAAACAAAATTCGAGTTTGGCTATTTGGCTTATTTAATGAGGTTTATTTTGGTCTTATGACGTGAAATTAATCATTGGAAAAATTAAAGAAAGATACTGTCGCAATTTAATACTTCACACAAACCATCAGTGGGTTGCCAATAGCAAACTTTTGAATTGGGGAATCCGAGGGTTCACGTTGCCCATCATAAAAGGCGGTTCCTTGGGTATTATGCGGTGGCTTGCTATATTCTATGCTGTGCTTCCATTCTTATTGAACAGTCCTGCACTACCATGCGCAGGTGGCGTAAGATATTAGTGTTTTTAGTCATGGTTTAAATGAAGTGACATCCCAAAATGCCCTCCATGTGGTAAGCTACCATACATTAGGTTCATCAGCGTCTCTCCTGCGTCGCGCATGTTCGTGAAGCCTCGTAACTGAGAAAGTTGCCAGTATCATTCTGCTCTGGAAAGGCTTGGTAACGTCATATCTCTGGGAACTAGGTAACACCACTATAGTATATTTAACAGGACAAACATACCAATTTTTGTTTGTAAGTCTTAGCATTGTTATGAAAGAAAAACGTGACCCTTCCGTGGGAACGATTAGGACTGACTGACACTATGTCAAAGTGGGTTGTTAGTATTGTTACTTTCAGGAGTTCATGACTTCATTGATCGTTGCCCATAAAAACCCGCGAAAGTGCGCGCGAATTTTACTTCGAAGTCTTCGAAACGTCTCGTATACGGTATAGCTCGCAAACTTAGTTGTAAAAATGATTGCAGCTTCCTTGAACACTTTGCTTCGTATCTTCATGGCTTGGAGTCTTTCTTGTGGTAAGGTATTGCACCACACTTTTAAAATCACTCTTGCTGTTCCTAGTCTTCCAGTAATTGATAATTAACCAGGCAAACTGTTCATGTTGAAAGTACTTTTCGATTTCGGCTGCATTTGAAATGATGAAAGGAATTCACATATAAAACTGCTGTTTAACTAACTTTGCTTTTTAGACGTTCTTACTTAATTAGCATAGAATTGTCTATTGATGGCACAGCTACTTCACTGTTATTTAGTTTCTGATGAAGGATCTTATGCACCAGATTAAGAGCCATAAACAAAGCTTTTCCTGAAACATTCACACATAGACATAGAAATAAGGAATAAGTGCAAATAATGCACAAGTGACTGAGTCAGTAATTTATCATTACTTATTTTTATTTTTATTTTTTCGTTTCTAGAAGGATTCAAGTTAGCGCAACCCGGGAAAAATGAGGTATGTAGTGATACGGAGATTTGTTTGTCCTACAAAAATGTCTAGGTTCTCTTCCAGTGTAAACACTGGCTCAATTAAAGCTGCAGGCATTTCATATTTTTTGCATAAACAAAACAAAGATAGAAATCTATTAATCCAATTCCTTTCCATGTAATGTATCCCATTTCTGGCTCTGAGCACTCTAGACATCGATTTAACTCAATTTTAATTTTAACAAAGTATAGAATTAAAGGAACTTAGTTTGGTTGATGTCGAATTAGGCACGTGGGGAATTAGTGAAATGTATCTAAGACAACAATTGCAAACAATACTAAGTAAACGATATCAGACTTCTGATCTTGCGATAAAGTTCACCGCTAAGAGGGATTTACTAGTCATAACCCCTATGCGACCCTGTTTCTACAAAGTCGGTCTATCTAGAGTTCCCGCCAAATTAATTTCATCTTACTCTGTAAACTACAGAGGTATGTTAAGTTCCGAGAGGGACTTTCCCTGCGGATATTATGAGTTGCAGCGTTCAAAACCTTTTCTTGCCAATTTTTCAAAGATTTCCTTCTTGAACTGAATTTACGCTACTAATGGGCTGAAAATACAATTCTGCTAAAATAGGATTTCAACCCCCTTCTGTACGTGCATATTTAGAATCTACGATTTCAATGCTAGAATTAGAATTTCGGTAGCTAATTTCAAACTCGTGTCAGAGCCTTTCATCCCATTTTGCAATGATAACACAGTGACTTTCTTCAATGCTGGCTGTAACTCTTGAATTAACAAGGTCTCCGTGACTTTAGAGTGGTAGTCAGTCTTGCCGGAAGCCAAAATGTCCACTTCGTATGGCAAAAGCAGGTTACAATTTTTAAAAAAAAAATGTAATTCTCAGATCGAACTTTTTGCTTTCTTAATTCTAGCCCTTGAAAATACATCACCATATGACAAAGAGGGAAATACAAAAGTACTTTGGAGTAGATTCACACGAAGAAGGTAACAGTTGTAATAAAATTATTGTAACTCTTCCAATAAGTTTTAGTTTTCAGGGCTTCCTATTCTACCAGGAATGGCCGACTTATTAACAATTATTACTCGAATGGGCTATTGACTCAGAGGCCATGAGGGCGAGAGGAATAATTGTTTTAGTAAAATCCAACTAGCTGGTCAAAAAAATATCGGGACAAAACATCTTTCGCTAGTTAAAGCGATTCAGCGCCATTGTTTTGGTTTTCAAAGCCGGCGCTTTTCCCTACTAGTGGGCTATAACAAGTAGCCTACTAGTAGCTCAACCAATCAGAACGCAGCATTGATAATAGACCACTAGTTGGATTTTACTAATAGTATTTATCCTCACTTTGATAACCTGTGTAACTGGCGGTTTCGTTGAGGTATAGCGCGCGAGCAAGCGGCGAAAGAGGTGATGCCGCGAGGAGTCTGATTCGAAGCTTCACCGCTCGTTTTCGCGGGGCTCAACACTGCAACTAGCTGAACCGCCAGTTACGCAGGCTATCACTTTCATAAAGTACTCGTGGTTTTAGTGTTCATAGAAGATTGAAGGTTTTCAGAAAAGGAAGATATGACGTGTATGATTTTGGTGGTCTTTACCAGAACTGACTGTATCATAGTTACCACACATGTCTGATATCGAGTTTTTCTGGATATTCTCGGAAGAAAAAATCTCTGCACATTCTTACCAACCTCGAAAATCATGTCCGAACGTCACGCCACACCATACCTCAAGTGCGCTGAGAAAGTAATTTGAGCAACCATAGGGCTTGGAACCGGTTGCGTTACTCTTCACCTGCACGTCACCCTCTTAAGGACGTTCGCGCCCAAAAACTTCCACGTACAGATTTTTTTAGAACTTTGTCTGCAGGTAGAAAATGATAAGTTTAGATTAAAAACGTAAAAAAAATCGGGGGTCACCGAACTCGTTTTGAAGATAAAGCGTATCACAGACCATAGCATTTCTAGGATTTCCAGTCATTCGAGGCGATTTTGCCCAGATTCATTACTATCGCCATAAAGTTAATTTGAAGAATCATATCTAAGTTATGTGTGTTTAACACAGCATATATAGGCCTATTTGATAGATCTTTGCTACATATGTCATTAAATCAGCTAGAATTAGCCTTAAAAAATACAACTTTTAAGTTACGCACACCTGTATCCGACGTACCAATTCGACCCTATTTGAATAGTATATGAGAAATCATTAAAACTTCCCACGTACAGATTTTTTTTTGTTTTTTAGTATAATGGAAAGAATCAGAAAAGGAAGTGATCTGCCGAAAAAAAATTGGGGGTCACCGAGCATCCAACAAAAATATTCGCACACAAAGTTAACGTAAAGGTCATCAGCTCTATATTTTGTTGAGTTTTCGACTCCGTGCGCGCGCTTGAAAATGACGTGGCACGCTCGTGACCAATGAATAGCGTGCGCACTAGAGATGCGCAGTAGCAATGGGCGCGAACGTCCTTAAGGTTATTCCTCACAATTGCATTGCGCATCCTTTCTGCGCATAATTTATGGCGTCATTTAGCGCGCCCGCGTGCACGCGCATATTAAAAACATGGCGGATTTGCCTTGATATTGAGCGCTGTCAGTTGGAAATGGCTATAGCTCACCAACGAGCACGGGGACCCCAACTTTTTTTTCAGTCATTGTAATCAACTTATCATAAACTTTGCTTGAGGAAAGACTGATCTGATTCCTATTGCTGAAAATTGAATAAATAACGAAAATAGCAAGTAAACTGTGGCTTTTTCTATTTTGCCCTATGGTAACCATGTCAAGAAATTTGGTTGACATTTTAATCAAGAATTCAGCTTTCTGTCTAAATCAAACTTAAAAAGTTTATTTGTGTCCGATACAATGCATTGACTCCAGTTTAATGCGTGTTCTCATGAGTCTCGGTCACAAAAATTTACAATTATTACTGGGAATGCGTTTCTTATAATAAGCATTAAATAATGCCAAAATGGGTCATTTTCAATGCCCCAGTGCTCCTAAATGAGTATGGGCACCCCCTTTTTTATTTTAAAAATGAAGTTCTCATATGATGAATATTCAGTGGGCAAAGTTTGAACGAAAATCTATTGTCAGTTTTGTTTCAGGGGAATTACCTTAAATGCATGGTTGATGACCAAGTCTTTTCTTTTCATAAATCAATTCCAGTACTGATTTTCTCCATCAGTCTAGTCAAAACTAGAAAAAAAAAATACGTGCAAGAGAAAGTACAAATATTTCGCCATTTCTGCTCCACGAGTGGACGTTGAGATCAAAATGTATATTATTACCTCACCGCATGGCAACATTTCAAGAAATAAAACTTTGTACGTGAAAACATTTCTGACGCTAACGTCCTTAAGACTCACTTCTACATTCTTGTTGCGACCCTAACGCACAACTTAGATAACCGCAGAAAAGCGGCATAGAAAATCTGATGCATCAATTAGATGTGGAGCCCTGACCCTGACAGTTGAGCGGCGACATTTTTAGTGTCCCGATTACTTCAGACAATTTAAAAATTGGCAAAAACAATCGTCTATGCCGGTTTCGTGTTTAATTGAAAGCCTGAACAAGCAATGTTAACTACATTTTCCTATTGGTATGTTTTCCTGTTAAATATACTATATGGTGTTACCTAGTTCCAGAGTATGACGTTACAAGCCCTTTCCAAGCAGATGAATCTGGCAACTTTCTCAGTTACAAGCTTCACGAACATGCGCGACGCAGGAGAGACGCTGATGAACCTAATGTATGGTACTACCACATGGAGGCATTTGGGATGTCACTTCATTTAAACCTGACTAAAAACACTAATATCTTAGCACCTGGCATGGTAGTGCAGACTGTCAATAAGAATGGAAGCACAGAATATAGCAAGCCACCGCATACCGCCTTTTATGATGGGCACGTGACCTCGGATCCCAATTCAAAAGTTGCTATTGGCAACCACGATGGTTTGGTGAGTATAATTGCGACAGTTTTCTTTAATTTTTCCAATGATTAATTCACGTCATAAGACCAAAATAAACCTCATTAAGCCAAATAGCAAACTCGATTTTTGTTTATCGTATAGTTATATCATTGTTGTTTTAATTTATTAATTTCTCATTTATCAATTTATCATTTCTCTGCTTATTTGTTCATCTTAATATAACTGTTCTTTCATTCCTTCCTTTGTTACTTCCTTCATGTGAGTTCCTCTCTTCATTTGTTTATCTATTTATCATTTTGTTTACAGAAAGGGATGATTACCTACATGGCCAGCTCTTTTTTGATGCAACCGCTAGCCTCCCATCTCGCAAAGCAGCATGGGTCATCTGAGGGATCTCGACCTCATCTTATTTACCGGCGCTCTTTAGACGACATCAGAAACGAATGCCAGCTTTTAGGTGAGATGGTTTACGCTTGATGACTGTTTTTCGACATTATGCAAATAGGTAACTGAGCAAAACAAACTACCAATCATAATCAGAGTCTTAGCTCAGCTCTGAGAGAATTGAACCATACAAGCTCAAAATAAAGTCTACATCGCCCGCAATGCTATGGTCTTTTTCGACATGTACTTGTAGTGCCCATTTTAATAACGCGGCATAATAATTTGCATATTCAGAACTAGTCGGCCGTGCGGAAGTCACATAAAAGTCCCGGATGTGTCGCGGCATTGTGGGCGATGATAAATATCATGACTCCTTTAACTAAAACACACGTAATTACGATTCAACTTCCCTCACAGATATCTTAGCATACTCTTCGTTGAGGTGCAAC
Organism: Platygyra sinensis; assembly: GCA_019787425.1. Lineage (NCBI taxonomy): Eukaryota > Metazoa > Cnidaria > Anthozoa > Scleractinia > Merulinidae > Platygyra > Platygyra sinensis. The sequence continues at coordinate 1,248 of JAHPZR010018894.1, read as the reverse complement.
TTTGCTGAGGATATCAGATTTAGGGTTTGTGAGTGGCAAGGACCATTTTAGGGAAAAACTAAGAAAATGTTGTTGTGTGATATTACTAGAGGGTAAATACGTTTCACAATAACTGGTTTGTAACTAAATATACGGATGAAGTTGTATTCAGGGAATGGCTGTTTCACTAGAAGGCAAGATCTGATTAAAACGTCGAAGTCGGAAAAGGACCTAGTTAACTTGAAGTTGCTTAAAGTTGAATTAAAAATTGGGAGTTTTAGAGGTAGTGAATGCCGAGTCCAGATGTAACGTGATAATTGCATGTATAATATTGCGTTCATTACGCATCTTGTTAACTCAGTATTAACCGAGCAGAAGCCTCTACGGGGACAATTGGCCGAGGTCTTGAGTACATCGGTCTGTAAACACGACCGAGGTAGAGATTTTTTCCATACAGAAAAACGTTTAAAAATTCAGTAAAGTAAAATTTAAATGCAAACTAGAAAAGTTGGATTCGTTAAATGTAATTGTCTTGCCGCATAGCTAGCTAATGTTTCAATCCCATATTGTTTGCTGAGCTAATTACAAACTGTTTGGAATGCTACAGGCTTTCTCTTTTTGCTTTGCAAACGGCGATGAGCTGAACTTAAATCTGCCAAAGTTGTTTGTCCGTAATTGGCTTACCTTTTTTTTTCTCATCAGGCTTTTGGCTCTTCCATAAAAGGGATATTCTGAGAAGGAAATTGCCAATATTTGTATTTTAGTTTGCAACTTTTTCACTGGAAACTGTAACGGTCTAGATGAGAAAAACTAGACCGCGGTCAATATCGATTTCCGCCAATCAAATTGAATTCCATAGTTCCAGTCCTTGTGAGACACAGCCATGTAATAAGTGGTCATACTGCTTACACAAAGATGGTTTAAGCGCACTAAGCAAATTGTGTTGCTTCGTTTTACATAGAGACACGATCTAAAAGAGCTCTCCAATGGAAACAGAGGTAGAAAATACTCTCCCTCGGGAAATGATGTTCGCCCCACATAAACACCTGGAGGCTATGTTGGTTGCTGACCACCTGTACCTGCAGAAGTTTCAAAACGACCAAGAAGCCATTGACCTACTCTTAACACTGGCACACATAGTAAGAGAAAGAAACGATAAGGATAATAAGCGAGCAAATTACATTTTATGTGCTCTGATTGGCTAATAACGGTCTTAGATTGTGCATTACCAGGAATCCATTACTAGTAGCCTGCGACTCCCATAATAAG
>JAHPZR010018892.1:10000-11294 GCA_019787425.1 Platygyra sinensis | reverse complement strand
TTTTTTTTTTTCTTTTTTCCGTTTATTTGTTTGTTTCGAACGGTTTCTTTGAGTGGCAGGCTAGCTGGTAATTTTTTCGTTGTTTTGCTTGTGTTTTGATAAGCTGGGTCTTTTTTTTCCTCGTAATTAGCGTTTTTTAACTGGTTGATTGCTAACTGTAGTTTGCAAGAATTTTCTAGGAGCACATCAAGGTTGAAAAACACCAACACTTAATTTAGACCATGCGAAAAACAGGTCTCGTTATTTTCATTTCAAACGAAGAAATCAGTCAATAAATCGTAAAAATAACCGAAAGCGTTGTCACTGAGTGTATACTTTGTTCCTAGACCACAAAATTGGAGGCATGGCTTGTGAGGGAGAAAGTAAAGGCCATTGGAGAATATGCAATCCAGAGGTAGAAAAGAAAAAAAAAATTAATTAAACTTAACGCTAGGGTAGGCTAGAAAATTAGTTGTTCACTGCTTAACTCGGCGAGTTAGGGTTAGAAAGAGCTCAGACGCTTGGTCGACTGTTCGGGCAAATGGCTACTACTGGTTTCGTTCGTTTTTGTGAGTTAATGGAACTCGATCGATTCCTCTCGGTACATAAACACGCCAAAAAAAATTGGCTGTTGTTTCACCAACTTGACCTCATGCTTCGTAAATAATCCATCCGTTCGCTCGGGACTACTCGCCGCGTTCCGCAAGCGAAAGATTCTCCGAAAGCCACATTATAAATCCGTCATTGACCAAGCTTGTTCGGTCAACATGGATGGATGGATGTTGGCCTTGTTCTTTCAATCTCTTACACCTCCGTCCCGTTCCATTTTCAAGAAAAAAAAAAAAGAACTTGGCCAATGTAAATATTCAGCCATTTTAACCGAACAAGCTCTGTCAAAAACCTATGTATTACAGGTATCGTCCACATTACACGGAAAAAACCACATACTGCATCGCACGTTGTTCATACCCCAGTGTAGAATTGTGATTGGAAAATAACTGAGCTCGTAAGCTCTCTCTGTTATTGTAGGCTTGTCCTGAAGGAACACTAACTCACAGAGAGCAACAGTGCAAAGACATTTTACCAGGATCAACGCCGGCTCAAAAATCAGGTAAAACGAACGCATGGTAGAAGTACTAGCAGTTCTTAGGAGAGTCTTACAACACCTTAGAACTATAAGAATTATGCTCTCACGGACAGAAGCTGTTACTCACTCACATGTACATGTATCATCGACCACACACCAGCTAAGTCCAAGCACTTAGTGTGATGGAAATTAGTAAATTTCAGCTGGTAAATACAGTTGAACCTGTCC
>JAHPZR010018892.1:0-7500 GCA_019787425.1 Platygyra sinensis | reverse complement strand
CAGAAGAAGTGCAAGTTTGACAGAACACTAGCTATTTGGGTAACTCTAAGGCTTTGGGGATCATCGAGTCGTGATGATATGAAAATTAATCTACTAATTAAACACAATCAAAGCATGTGTTATGTTTAGTTCTACATGCGCAACACCATCACATGACAGGTGTTAATGAAAAGTTGGGTACATAACTGTGACGGCTCATAGTATGTGTATCAAAGTGTTGAAATATCCAATATTTCACATGCCTACCGACATCTTCATCCTCTACGAATGTATTGCAGGCATAATAAGTTACCTGCTCCTGGCCAGCTTAAAAGCGCAGTTTCTTTGGCACTGCACTGGTATCAATGAGGGTTCAATGTACTTTATCCCGTTCAAATGAGGCAGATCTTACTTTATGCTTGGAGGTAAATTCTAGTCATAAGGGACGGACCATTAGAAAAGTGATGGGGGGGGGGGAGGGGAAAAAACCAAAAAAAAATTCATGCAAGGGAAATTGCCAAGAAAAAAAATTCGTGCAAAGAAGAAGGTAAAGAAAAAAAATTCATGCAGAAGGAAGGTCCAGGTCCGGTTGCTATGGCGTGACGTCATTTATCTGTTAGGTTGCTGTCATCGCAAGAATTTTGCGGTTCTATTGTGGTTTGCGATAATTGCTTTCAATAAAAGAAACTGTGTACTATAAGTAACCTGGTAATTTTCAGATATGATCTGGCCGCATAATTTATTTTTTTATAATAAATTTTCACAACGCGGGATTATTGTTCGCTTACACATAATAGAGACTTCGACTTCCAATGAACCCGTCATCGGTCATTGAAAACGGGCACAAAACGAGACTTGCGTCCCGAATTAGAAGATATGGTGTTTCTCCTGACGCATTTGTGCGAAATTGATCCAGTTTTCAGTCGAATTTTCCTCGTGGAGTTAAAGAAGGCGCGCTTGTTTTCCTTTCGCGGGAAGAACAACAAAGAAGCTGCCCCTGGATATACGTTTGGAGTGTTGCGGCAAACCATTAAACAGTTGTTGAAAACCAAACAAAACCGACAACCGCGATTGGCTTGTACATGAATTCAATCACCTGAGAACGACAGAGAGAACCAAAAAGTGTCTTCAGCTAGCGCTAGCCGTGACCAACCTCGTAGAGCATCGAATCAACACAACAAGACGAAGGTACCAAGTTATATCATTAGATTAATCTTTCATTTATATGATAATTAACTTACACGGATTGTCATGCTTTTAGATAGTATGGGGACTAGACAGGTACTAAAAATCACTGTTTTCATTTGTGAGTTAGACCCTATACTGAGTCCATCGTACAATAGTTTTCTGAAAGACAATTATTTCGGATACATAGAAAATCCGTATAGGTACATATTATAAATGCTCTCTGGTTTGCCCACGCAAACGTCCACGTAGAATTGACGTTGCCGAGGGTTAGAGGATATTTTCGGGTTCACCCAGGCTGAAGTCCATGCAACACAGTTGCTGATGAGTGCTTCAAAATATGTAACAAAATTGTCAAAGTTATTTTTCCGACGTGCGTGACGTACATTATAGGAACATGTTACATATCCTTTCAGGTTCACCCAGGCTGAAGTTCACGAGTAATTCGAGATATGTAACAAAATCGTGATAGAGATTTTTCCGTCGTGCGTGACATTATAGGAACATGTTACATATCCTTTCTGGTTCACCCAGGCAATACAGTTGCTGAGTGCTTTGGGATATGTAACAAAATCGTCAAAGTGTTTTTCCGTCTTGCGTTGTATCATAGGAACATGCTGTGGTGGGTTCTGGTTCACCCAGTCTCATTGAAGTCCATGCAGTACAGTTGTTGATTGCTTCTGGATATGTAACAAACTCGTGATAGTGATTTTTCGGTCGTGTAGTTTCCAGAATCGCTGCGCATTACTTGAAAACAATAAGATTATGAGCTCGTGATTTCTATCATGCATAGTAATCGTGAGCGTAACCTCTTGAGAGGTTTTTGAAAACCTCGTTGCAACAATTTTGAGAATTTCTGACTGCATAACATAAACTGATTTTCAAAGTGTCTGGACACATGACGCGTTTTGTGGAACACAAACGATCACTGCCAGGGATATGATTACACTGGAATGTTACAAGCCACTGGTATCCCGTGGAGATGTAGAACTAAAAGTTCTTCATCTCCATGGGATCCAAGGTCTGTTTTTGGTTGCAAAGAACGTCTGGCTCGTTGTGCTACAACATACACTGTATACTGTATTGTAATGGAAATAATAAAATAAAATTTGTAATAAATTAATATTAGAAATCTGGTATCTTTGTAAATATTATATGCTATAAAATTCGTTATGCTCAGAATAAAAATTAGAGGATGAGTCTTATCCCCTTGAACAGGAGCCCGTGCCTTGAATAAGAATTCTATAATACAATGAAAAAGTCATTCACACGTAGTACTAAGTGTTAACCACATAAACAGCAACATTAACACTGCCACTGGTACTCTTAAAAAAAGAACCACAAAGTGTGGTTTTCATTGGCAGGCAGACTATCTTCGCTCTAGGACATACTCGTCTGAGCAAAACTGCTAAGGTTTACGTGTCGCTATCGTAAAACCACAGAGGAGAGCGTCTGTGTTGGCCTGTCTATTAACTTTTCAAAAGGTAAATCGTTCAAAGACACTCGCCAGAACAAAACTTTAGAGGCTTACGTGCCGCTATCGTAAAACCACATAGGAGAGTTTGTGTTGGCCTGTCTATTAACTTTTCAAAAAGGTAAATCGCTCAAAGACAAACTCGCCAGAACAAAACTTTAGAGGCTTACGTGCCACTACCGTAAAACCACATAGGGGAGTTTGTGTTGGGCTGTCTATGACCTTTTCAAAAAGCAATATTTGTCTGAAAAAAAATTCGCGCAGAGGGTTTCACCTGAAAAAAAAATTCCTGCACAAGCCGTGAGCGAAAAAAAAAAATTCGTGCAAGCCGAAAATTCCCCTCCCCCCCCCCCCCCCCATCACTTTTCTAATGGTCCGTCCCTAAGCCATAGAGAATCAAAAATGGCTTAAGACTGCTACAAACCATCCTTCCGAGGAAGAATGGTTTGCGGAAGGCCCTAGTGGCTCACGCACACTTCATTTAACATGCATTTTAAAATTTACCAGGCTGAACGAAAAAAAAAAATGAATAGCTTTACTTAAGCATGTAGGTTATGTAGCACTGCTGTGCTAATTGTTTTACTTTTCCAGAGACTTGCACGATTCTTGACGTCCCCGTCGGTGCTACCAATGTGACAGTTATTGAAGAAGTAGAAGACTGGAATTTTTTGGGTAATGCTTTGTACATGATTGATTTTTAAGTGTTAGCAAGCAAATGATCTTGAGTGCAGGAATTAATAATGACTGTAACGTTTACTCCTGGTGATTGAAACTCTACGTGTGACCATTCAAATAAAAGCTGACCACTGTTTTATGTGGTTTACTAGTAGTGCTGAAAAGTTGTTAAACGTCAAATGCACCAACATTTAGACAACTTTCCATCAGAAATTTTAAAGCGACGAATGTTTAAAATAACATTTAAGAGGAAACTAATGCGAAAAATTTTCACTCTGAGCCGTGAAAAGGAATAAAAAAGTTAAAAGTACGCAGGCAGCCGATGGCTTCAGGAAAATGTTTCCACAATGAACGCGCACTTAATTGGAAGGAATGGAACTGAGGCTCTACCTTGTAAGGTCACTGTTGTCTAGAGAATTGCTGCGTTTTCTGCGTTAGTGCGTTGTTCTTGGGGAAGGTTTTGAATCTAAATATAAAAACATTAATTTTCTTGGGAAATAACTGAGTGGTTCGCTGTTTGGCGGCCATTATTCGCTCGTTTTTTCGGTTTTGTTTCTCCAATTGTCGGCTTGCAACTTTCCATTTAGCGAAGTTAAAAATCGTCGGTACCGCGTCTTTCTTAGCTACGTGTTAGCGAAGTTTGCACTGAAGAGGGTCCCAAAAAAAATCCTAACCGAATATTTTGCTCCAAGCTGTCTTCAGCAAAGAGTTTTGCGCAAAGTAATCATTTTCATTTTTATAAGCCATTCTTTTTTTTTTAAGTTCTGGGTCCTGGGTGAACTTCAAAGAGTTAAGTTTGGATTTTGAGTGGTTTTCCTCTGAAGTGCACTGTGAAATTGAAACTAAAACGATTTCAAATTCCCCTCATTTTTTGAGCTCACCAACAGTGACCGCACAAGTTTTACAGTGGAACCCGGTTAATACGGACACCAAGGGGACATGCCATAGTGTCCGTATTATCCGGGTGTCCGTATTAAGCGGGCTCTCGATCAGAGAAAACGTCAGAAGCATGAAATACCGGACACTGAGTTTTAAGAGAAAACGTTGTCTAATTTCTTAACTGTAACAGTAACAAGTTCATCCCAAAGAAACCTCACCATCATTTATCATAGTCTCAGAGTAAAATCTTTTAAGTCTTGTACAGAGTATTGTTTATTGAAACAGGCATGAGAGTGGATTCACCAGTAAAAATCTGTCATTATTTGGAGAAGGTAAAATGTCTACAATTATCACATAATTGTGACAATGAAAATAGACAATGTGCAGATAACCAGTGTCCGTAAAGCGGGATTTTCAAAATATGAGAGTCTGTGATTCGGGACACAGAAAAGTGTCCGTGTAAAGCGGATATATTTTAGGGAAATATATGAGCTTTCTGTTGGGACAAATGAAACTGTCCGTATAAAGCGGGTTCCGTATTAACGACGGTGCCTAATAAATACAAAGGTTTTTGCGCCAGGTTAGGACCACGCGGAAAAAGTAGATATTTGCAAGGGCTATTGGAATCCACAAAGAAAAATAGGGGTAGCCGCGCATTTTTTCGAGATAATTAGCCTTGAATCTCAACAAAAATGCTGACATCAGCATTTTTCTGAAAGAGAAAGAAGGATATTTTCTCACGGACTTCCTTAGAATTCACTCTTAAATACAGAGGGGCAGACACATTTTAAAAGATCTTTAAACTGCATGGCAAATGTTAACATTAAAATCATTTTCGGTACAGGTTTAATAACAAAATCGTCACAAAAGTGCTTTTAGCGTCTCTGACAGCCTTCCTCTGGTTCATCTAAAATACAGTCTAAATACCTTTTGCTCACTGCCAGAAACTAATCGTATGTTGAATAGGCTTGCCACTTTCATTTCGCAACATAAAATGTAGGGGTAACCACGCGTTTTTTAAAGTAATTGATCTTTTCTGAAAACTTTTACGGTCCCCGTTACATTTTTTCCTGTCACCTCCCCAGTAAGTAAAACATTTGCGTTTTTACCTGCAGGTACATGATTACAGTTTGATTTCAGTGTAATTTTCGAAAGATAACAGCCAGGTTTTCAGGTGGAAGACGTTAACATTTATTGCTCAGCGATATGCTGCTATTCCGGTGTTCCTGGTTTAAGTACAGGTTCATTAAAATTGATTTGGTCACAGTAGGAAAATTTTGCTTTAATTTTAGTCGTGTACTTGGTGGCGTAGTTGATTGCGTCAATCTCAACTCCAGCGCTCGCGCGCGCTGAAACCATGGCTTGCGTGATGCGCAGAATGTGTGCGCACTAACAAAAGTAGGCACCGTCCTTAAGCAGGTGTCCGTAGAGCGGGGTTCCACTGTATTTCCGACAATTTTCCGACCGCTCTATGGTTATGATGATGCAAACCAGCGCTTTTAACATGCTAATATATCCGGAGTGCTTCGTGCAATTCTTTTGAAATTCCAGAATATGTTAAGTTTATATTTAATGAACACATGGGACTCAAAAGAAAAGAAAAATACCTAAATTTTGGTTCGTTTGACATTTAAAGGGCTCTTATAACTTTTAAGTCTCTAGATCAAACACTTGTCTGTGAAAGATGCAGAGCAATAGGGTGTTACTAAACAGAGTAACGAAGTAACGAGTAACGAGTAACGAAGTAACGGAAAACCGAGTAACGAGAAAAAATTTCGAACGGTCAAAAATTCTCAAATCTTTTTAAAAATGTGTAGAATCGATTAAAATCGTTTTTAAATACTGATATATAAACAGGAACTACAAAACCAATTCACAAAGCAGGCTTGACGACCCATAAGCTCAAAACATTGTGTCTAGATACCCGGCAGCCGGGAAGTGTTATTATTTACTACAATATGACCGGTAGTCTCAAATTATTCTAGAATTTCCACGGAAAACCTCTGTAGATCTTTGCTTAGAAATGTCAAGCGATTTCAATTATACTGATTTTGGCTTTGTGGTTGATTAAACTTTCGACCTTGATACTTTAGAATAATTTGTAAATTTGTACAAAAATTGAAGTTTGAACCCTGAATTGAAGTTGGTGAGTATTCGTTATTTGTTCAGAAATGCGAAGCGATTCTAAATTATGTTTTGGGTTTGCACAAATTTTACGAGCCTCGTGTCAATCGGCAGTCAGAAGTTCTTCCCAATTTCCACCAAAATTTGCTCTTGAACCTGCTGAGATGTCGGTGTAGAAATACCAAGCGTTTTCTGGCCTCAATAATATTGCCTCGGCAAACTAGTACAATTGTACAAATAGCTATAATAAAACGCTTCAGCTTTCGGTGACGAAAGTCCCGTGTAACAATTCAGTTACGTGACAAAGGGTTTTCGCGCCAAAAGGAAGTAAGCGTTGTTGAAAGCGACGAAGTTCTACTGTGAGCTAAACCATAGCTAAACCTTATTTATAATCGCTTCGCCTTTCTGAACAAATATCGAATACTCTCACAGTGTTCCAACTTTAATCAGTTTGTAGAAATTAGTGTATGAGAGTTGATCGACACGCTGAGTCAGTGACGAAACTTCGAGATTTTCTAGTATGCCCAGGCACGACAATTTCCTCCACAACAAAGCCAAAATTACAATTGAAATCACTTGACATTTCTAAACAAGATCCACAATTTTATGAACGATTGGGTGAGTTTTTTCCGTGGAAATTCTAGAACAATTCCAAACTGCCGGGTAAGTAGTTTTAAAAGCACTTCCCGGCTGCTAGGTACTAGTCTAGACACAATGTAAATGAAAACACTTCAGTAATAGTTGCAGTAGTCCCAGAACAGCAATACATGACCTCCCGTCCTGAAATGTGAAATAAATTCCCATAATCATCATAACCTTGAAAACAGCCGAAAAGACTTCTTTCTACTCGTGATTATCGTGTTGAAGTTGATGTCTGCTCTGAAGACGGAACTCAGTTATTCGACCTCAGCGACCGTCAGGTGATAGATTTACCTCCACGACCTGACCTGACGAACATTATATTAATTTGAGGATTAATTCGAGCCACTGTAGTCTTGAGCATTGGCTTTAAATCTTAGAGTTCTAAACTTGGGCCCCTTAGCTTTGAAAAAATTTTGAAAACTTTGGCGAACGAAAGAAAAAAATTATACTATCGGGTCCTTTCTACGGCGTGGAATCAGGTTAACATGGAATTATATAGGTGGATGTTGCATGAATCAAAAACAAAGCGAAACGCCTTTCCG
>JAHPZR010018891.1:0-25677 GCA_019787425.1 Platygyra sinensis | reverse complement strand
TAACTGAGGTGTTGGAAGCTGACATTCCTCAGGCTCTTCTCAGTTTCGTAACCCATTTCCTCCCTTGTACTAACTTGCGCCGGACTCAGGCATAAACATAAGAGGCGATGATGGCCGCGACATAAACATAAGTGTTCTTCTTCGTGTTGCGCCTATGCTTAGGTCGGTGTTATGTTCAGTGAGTACCCCTTAGCTCAACTATAAAATGATCGCTGATTGGCTAAAAGTCTTTCGTTTATCAATATGTTTATGCTCGTGCCAACATGTCCTCACTGGACATAACAGTGACACAAAGCTTTAACTGAATAAGAAGAACACAAGGTTTCGATATTGTTATGGTGTTATGCTTACGTCGTGGTTGTCTTCGCCATGACTTCGTGAGCGCATAAGGTTCTTTTATGCTTATGCTTTAACTTCTGCTTCGCCGCAACTGAGAACGTAACAGGGCTCAAAATAGAGCATAGTCTATTAATTGTCAATAGAGTCGTGTACTTTAATTTCATCTGAGCTGTATTGCCGGATTTCATACCGTGAGGGCCTGGGTACAATCGGTGTATTATGGGATTAACAACACAAGACCCATATATTCAGAAAGAGCACACCGAGCTTTACAAAATCCTTAAGTTTCGTGTAAATTGCGCCAATATTGAACAAGATACAGCCATTCAAAAACGTAAAAATTCAGTAACAAATGTATGGATTGCCGGACACTTGTCCGGAAATCCATACATTTTCCGGACACTTGTCCAGAAAGCCATACATTTCTTTGCAAATTTTGAAGTTTTTGAATGGCTGTATCTTGTTCAATAATGGCCCAATTAACACGAAACTTAAAGATTTTGTAAAGCTCGGTGTGCTCTTTCTGAATATATGGGTCTTGTGTTGTTAATCCCATAATACACCGATTGTACCCAGGCCCCCGACGTATGAAATCCGGCAATGCTCGGAGTGTCCTGGCCACTATCAAATAAGACGACAAGCAACCAAGGAACTGAAACCCAGGCCTCGCACAGGTCATGGAAAACCCGGCTCAATTTACAGGGCTGGAGAGTCATGGAAAAGCAATATGTTTGGCAAAAAGATATTTAAAACTTGAAAAAATAACAGACGAGTCAGAAACAGGCTTTAATTTCAGTGGAGACAAACATAAACACATTTTATGTACAGTGGAACCCCGCTATAACGAAGTGTCACGGTACCGAAAAAATTGTTCGTTATAGCGGGGTCTTCGTTATAGCGAAGACCCCGTTATAAACGAATTATCTGGTTAACAACAAAAATGATCGTTTTAGCGGGGTAACTAAACCGAACCAAGCTGAACAATGGGATATACACCACTCAGAACAGTCTACAGACTTGCGCGTTAACAGCTACATTTAAATACAGCAAAGCTTTGAAGATCAAGTTTCCCTATCTTGACCAATACGAGTCGTGTTTGGTATATCAGCCATTTGTATCATCATGCCGTTTTTACTTACTGAGAGCGACAGGACAAAATATTCGTTATAGCGGGGTAAATTGTGCGTTGGGACCGTCAAAATCAATTCGTTATAGCGGGGTTTGTTTCCACATATTTTACTCAGTGTAATTCTGCCGGGCTTTCAAATGTTGTTCTTTATAACAGGGTCTTCGCTATAGCGGGGTTCCACTGTATTGTAACTCTGGAAAATGCGTTAAATAAATGATTACTTTGTTAAACTACTGTGAAAACAGCTGCCTGACTTCGGTCATGGAAAACTTGAAAGGTCATAGACCCTTTGCATGAATGGCGCCTAAATTTGAATAACAATACTTTGCACATCCTTAGCCTCACATTCATGTTTCAAGACAAAGGAATTTTCACATGAATGTGAGACTAAGGATGTATGAGTAATCAGTGTTATTCAAATTTAGGCGCCATTTATGCAAAAGATCCATGAAAGGGTCATGGAATCTTAAAAGCTTCAAAGAGTACGAACCCTGAAAGTAAACCCCAGTCACTCGTACTTCTCTACTATTATGTTCCTGCTATGTTGAGTTGTTCACCCTGGTGACGAAAATCAAGAGGAACAGGGAGAATCCTGGGAACGAGATACACTCTTATTGTTTACAAGAAAGTTTAATTTTGGAGCCGATGACTGAACGTTTTTAGGCCCGGTTGACTGAAACGTCTAACTTGACATGTGCCCAAGGCATGCATGTACCGAACCTAATGCCAATTTGGGACGACCTAAATAATAAGTCGAACGTTATTGCGAAAGTGAACATGACACTCTGACTGCAAACGGTGGATTATTTCTCACCAAAATTGTGGAAATGGTGAGCTTGTTTTTCTTGCAAGAGCGATCACGGAGGGAAGAAGAACTCCAGGATGTAGTTAACACTAAACAGCCGAAGACGAGTCTTGAATTTGATTTGCCGTCCGGCTCTTATTGCTTATTTATTCCCGGTTTCTTCAAGATTTGGTTATTTTGTCATTTTCTCTCAAAACTGAACATGACTCGCAGTGCGCCACCGAAGTGCCTGCTTTCTAACCCGCTACAATCGTTTTTCAAATACGGAACACCGCCTACAGAAGTGGTTTATGCAATTCAAGCAAGTCTCATTTTCGTGCTCTACTGAAAGCAAGAGGAATACATATCTTCCCGCTCTTTTGCTCCAGAGGATCAAAACAAGCTGTGTGCGCATGACAAAAATAGGAAACGTGCAAAACTCTGCAGAACTCTGGGTAAAAATTAATTTATTTAATGTGTTCTGTAATATATGCATTAGATTCGGCACATGAAAAAGTTCGACGTATGAAATAAGGTGGATCTTCTGCCCTTCTATTCGCAAGCCCGGCCGAACAGAACGGTAGGTCGACCCAAATACAAATCTGCCGAACGTAATTGGCTCAAACGTCAAACTTTAATTACATATATGTGCCGAATCTAATTATTAGATTCTAGTTGTTAGATTCGGCACATGTCTGAAAACGTTCTTAATAAATTCACATGGTATACTTTGTATCACCTAATGACCCTGTTGATGATGTTGAAGTTACTTCGGAATAGATATAAATAAGAACTGCTGTTTATTACAAACCGAGATGCGTGTCATGCAATAAGATGACTATTGTTTATGCAGGTTTATGTTATACAAAACATGCCCTTAGTATTTGGCTCGGTTAATTTACATTTTTTGTTACCTTTATTATATGCTTGTCATTAATATACAGATTGGCAAAATAAAATCGTTCTTAATCGACTCTCAGCCTGACGAATGTTCTTGAAATGTTCTTAATAAAATTTTGGTTAATCTCAGCCTCAGCCTTCTTATAAAAAGGTTCTTAGAAAAAAGAGCATAAAAACAACATGATGCCAGAGCGAAACAAGAAAAAGTCGGCCGCTGTCAACATTCGCTGAATACATTTAATAGAACATTATTGCAAAAGCCGTCGAAAAACGCACGCCTTATTGCTGAATTATCTCAACAAACGGCGAAAGAAAATCAATCATATTTTTCTAGATTTTCATTATAGCTGTCATTTGATTTTCAGAAACGTTTTTCACAATTTCATGCTGTTTGCCTAAGAGAAAGCTATAATTTATAGCTATTAAGTTAAGATTGCAACTGCAAGATTTTTTGATAAAGGTGTTAATGAAAATTGAACTACCAGCCGAATCTGACGATTGCGATAACCAATGTAGTACAGCGCTGACAAGAAGTTTTTTTTTCTGTCATTTGTGTTCAGCTATTATTATTCTCCACCTGCTAAGTTTACGCTCAGGAGGCTAGGTTTTGGGGAGAGAAATAATACGCGTCGTCTAGAGCTAGCCTTGAAAAATCAATTAAAAATTTGTGCCGGTGTAATCCGCAACAAAGCCGGTCGACATCGCATTTAGAAAGATAGATGTATGGTCGCACGTTCCACGGCGTCGTGTTCATTATTTTAAAATTCTAAAGCTCTGAATGTTGTAATAATTTTTGCATTTATATTGCCAGGGAAACTGATTAGACTAATTTTACGATGAGATAACGGTTATTCACGTAGATTGGTCTTAACGCGCGACAACACAAACAAGTCTGACATGAGATTCACTTTAAGAGCAAGAAAATATTTGCAAAGGGTATTCAAACAATTTAAGCACGCTTTTAAATGATTCCTCCAAAATTTTCTGGAGGTCTTAACTTATTTTTTTGCAGACATCTTCGCTGGTTGACTTGCTATATATGATCCTGTTTTTCTTCGGCGCCCGACTGTAATTTCCAAAATATAGGATTGTTTGTTGTGTTCTTGCGACCACACACCATCCACATTTATTACGTAACGAAGAGAAGCTGTCTTCAGCCTAGCTGCTGTCCGTGTGTTTTTTTCCACTATTTTCTCCTCAGAAAATTCCCTGGTGATTTTATCACAACTTATCTTTCGCCGAATCCACTGGCGTTCTTTTGTATTAAGTATCTCCGAAAACACAACATTATTCCGACGAATACCATCATCTAAAGCGCTGTTCCTCGTAAGTATCCGCTCAATTCAAACACCATGACCTGCAGACGGGTTAACTGTTTCGATCGATGTTTCACTTCCTTTAGACGGTGTACCATAAACCCTTTTTCTAGCCTCTTGCCACATATTTTTACACACATCCCGCTGCATTTCGTTAAACAAGTGCTTTTCGACCTCTGGAGCAAGTTTTTTGAAGACTTTTCCTTTCCGCTGTGAGGTCGGCGATTGTCTGTTACACAGTCCTTCGGCGACTTCTAACAGCGAACTGCTCTGTCTAGCTGCTTCAGACTTGCAAGCTTCTGAAATCTTGACGAACACATTTTCATTCATGTCTTCTTCCAGTTCAAATGAGAAGCTTCTTCCCAATTTGTTTAGGGTATTTGTACTTTGAAACGTCGCGTCTGATTCGCTGAGAGCTCTCGTCTCTTCCAAATGGACCTGTTCGCTGCTCGTCAGCTCATCCATATTTCTAGCTTCTCTCACCACAGCGTCTCGATCACCGTCTTCGGCGGCAGCATAAACCTCTGCTAATCTGCATAGTGAAGCCATCAAAACGTCTGGACTGCTTCTCATTTCCATAACATAATTATATTCTTTTGTCCGCAGATCTTTATGATACCCACGCCAGGCATGAAATTTTGATTCTTCCTGAGTCCTTTAAGCCCAGCTTCCAAGTCTGCCTTTGATGTTATAACACGGAAAGTCAATCTGTTAGTTTCAATGGCCTAAATGAAAAAAATCACCCTCTGCAGACATGATTTTATGATCTCCAGGGCATTGTACTGTAAATCTGACTACGTGATCAAAAAAAATTCGAGGAAAAGGTTCTTTTCTCTGGAGTATTCACGTTTTAAATTCGTTGCAATCTGTAACACAAAAGAACATTTAGTTGACGGTGAAAAGTGCCTGGCCTCTTTGTGTATCAAAGTACAAACAGTGGAATTTTGCTCTTTCGGCAAGCTTTGATCTTATGTTCTCGAAGTGGCTTTTTGAGTGCGAAACACGAGAAGTTCTTTGTGATGGGCAAACTCCAGTCAATTCGATCACAACACGGGTTATTACTCTATCAACAACGGTCATTTGCAGTCGTTTGGGAGCTGTGATAAAGATCTAACATCCAACACCTGCGAATGGTATTTAAAAACAGATAAAGAGCTACAAATTCTTGGTTTATAGTCATTCATTCCGGCTATTTTGCACTGTCTATATTGGCCCAGGCAATTAAAAAATCGCATTGTCCCCGGCTTTGAAATTATTTCCTCGATTTGTGGGCGAAAAAAATAATAAAAGTACATTTAGATTTGCTGTGTAACACGTCTTTGTCTTCCTCTATAGCTCGAGGGGGAAGTTTGGAGAAGAAATGCCGCACAATAAAGCCGGCTCAGAGCAATCACCTTATCTTGAATCGAATCTTTATTTGACTAACGATATAGCCAAATTCTAAAGTTTCATTCTCGTCTTCAGGAAGCAATGTTACAAGTGATGACATGTCAATGATTAATAACTGTTAATGTTCAGTTCACCAGAGATACAAGACAACCCCCGCATATTCCATATATGGCGGTTGAATCGTCAAGAGCCTCAAAGCTAAATATTTTTGTCAGTAAAGCGCCTTCGACTCGCATTGTAAAACACCCAAGAGGCAGGTGGAAATAAGATAGAAATGTAATTGCATTTTGAAATAAAGGTGTACTCAATCACATTTTTTCATTACACTGAGCCACATGGAGTGCTGATTCGGAAACGAATCACGCAAAGCTTGATAAGACCTGATCAATTTAAAAAAGAGCCTAAAGCAACACAAACATGACTGTCTTGAATAAATTTGTCGTAATATTCTAGAACATTAAATCGAGAGGTGACGATAGGGATCTTAACGGCGATTTTTGGCATCTTTTGCAATTTTTATGTATGTTATAGAAAAAGGTCGCATCAAAAAGGCTCGAGGTCAGATATTTAATGGTATAGATTTCTCATATGGAAAAAGCCATTTGTGATTCTTGTTATCAAGCTCTTACATGACTTTGATTCTTAAAATACTTTCATATAAATAGCTCAAGATTTTTCTAGCTCTTAAATTTTTTTAACAACTTACTTGCAGCTTAAATGCTACGGATAAAGAAAAGAGGGGGGCAAATGTTTTATCTGACAGTGAAATATCGCGTTCAGTTTTAGGCGCTTATTCGACGTTTTTAACATTTTTCCCTTGAAGTCTGTTGAAGAATAACATT
This sequence comes from Platygyra sinensis, assembly GCA_019787425.1. Classification (NCBI taxonomy): domain Eukaryota; kingdom Metazoa; phylum Cnidaria; class Anthozoa; order Scleractinia; family Merulinidae; genus Platygyra; species Platygyra sinensis. The sequence continues at coordinate 18,978 of JAHPZR010018891.1, read as the reverse complement.
CTATGCAACACGCTGTAGAACAGTGAAAGCTGATTGAAGCTGTGATACCAGTCAGGTTGAGAGATTAACAGGCTTCCTTCTCGGGACTGTGTCGGGAGTTCTAATCTCATTTTAGACACCGACAGTTTTAGGAAGATACTTGGAAAAATGCAAAGAACGGCCTTAGAGAAATTTAATGTTTCGCAGCACGAAATGATTTAGTCAATTTGTTTTAATTTTCCACAAAGAAATTCCAACCGTTACGCAGGTTAGAGATCCTCCTGTCGCGGCATTTGAAATTTTGTATTCTTAAACCAATCAGCAAATTATTTTCATTATAGTACAAGTTTTCCTGTCGCGAATAAAATACGCCGTTGAACCGTGTAGGTTGTCTGATTATATGTGTTACTTCCACAGTACGCCGGAGGAGCAGTTCTTCAGTGTTTTTTCAGCGAACTCGAACTTGACGAATTTGACTTATTTCCACATTGGCGGGATTTTTGCCCTTGGCGGGAAAACAAACATGATTGTTAATCTCTCGGATTATCTCCGCGCGGAAAACATCAAAAAAGAAAACTCCTTGACTTGATTCATACTGTTACACCTTAACTGTTTTTACCGGGCAACCTTAGCAAGGTTAAGTTCCCAGTCACGAATTTAAATTAATAGTGATCCACTCCACCCCACTCTAATCCTGTAGCTTGTCAAAACAACAGCAGAGGACACTAACCTCTTTGCTTGTAAATGAAGTTGGTGTTTCCCTTGACAGAGCAAGGTAGTGTCATCGACTTTGAGCTGACTGTAGCTATTTTTGCTCCATAAATTACTTCCAGTATGCTTTATCCCCATAATTATCACGGTTACGCAAGTTAACAGTAAGTCAAGGACCGGAAACGATTGGTGCTGGCAGGTTCAAAGGACGCTGTGGTTATTCCTGTCATAGTTAATCGAACGTTCGGAAATCAAACTCATGTAATCGAACTCAGTATTCAGTTCGATTGAGTTCGGCAATCGAACCAAATCAAACACCGACGACGACGTTTCTGTGAGTTCGATTTCCGAACAAATCGAACTAAATTGAACTCAATTCATTAGATTGTGTTCGATTGGGTTCTGCAGCCGAACTCAATCGAACGCAATCCAATTGATTGCTTCGATCGTGTTCGGTGAGTAAGTTCGTTTGAACAAAGATTAATTATGATGGTGAAATTGCAGCTCGGTAAATATATATATGAAAGTAATGTAACACGAGCGTGGGACCTAGAAAAAATCTGAGTCCCGATAGGATTTGAACCCATGACCTTCAGAACACCGGGCGGACGCTCTATCCACTGAGCTACGAGAACTCATGGAGAGCCAGGTCATTTAACTGAGTTCTTATAAAGATTAATTATGTTATGTGGTCTCGAAAACACGAAAAACAAGTGTTATACTGAGAGAGCTCGAGACTCGAAAATCTTGTTCTTGATTTTCAACACCAGTTTTACAAAAAATCTAGAGTCCAGAAATCAATAGTTCCATTTAGTTCGATTGTCCAATTATTTTTGTGTGAGTTCGATTTGGTTCGATTGCCGAACTCAATCGAACCCAATCCGCATCAGTAAACCGGTCGCTAGACACTTTAATCTGTCGAATCATTCCAAGCAACATATGGCAGTCTGCGGCTTCTCCCTACATCAAAGAAGCACAGAAAGCCGCAAAACTCTACGACAAAAATTTATTTTTCAAATCGGCACTCTTAATCCTCACGGCATCAACGAACGCTTTTCATTCAGCTAATTTATTCTGTTGTCTATCACTTTGAAAGGCACCAACCAATAGCGTAGCTCCATATTTCTGTATATAAACCACACACAACCCACAATTCCTCGATGCGCTCCGACGAAGGGCTAACGCTCGAAACGTCAGCTTCCGAATCTCTTTACGGTGGCCAATTCACCTTATCAACCCAGTCGAAAAACCAAAGTATCTTTTAATACTCCCACCGACGCAGCACGACAGTTTCTTTAGAAACTTACCCTCTTTATGGGTTAGATTTAGTTTAGTTCGACTGAGCTCGATTGAAATGCAGTTCGATTGGGTTCGATTGACTATGCTGAGAGTTATTGCATTGTTAATTAAATAAATTACAATATTTAGAAAGAACACCACAACCTTAGTTTCGGGCGGGTCCTCTGTCCTGTTTGAATTGGAATATTGGAGGTGTTTAATTGGTTTTTGTGGAGAGAGGAAAAGAGAAGCCCCTGGAAAAAGACGAAAGACTATAACAAACTTACATAAGTAACCGGGCCGGCATCGAACCCAGGCCACATTGGTGGGGGAAAACGGTCTCACATCACTGCTACGCCTTCTTCTGTTCCCCTTCCAATACAATAGGTTCACTAACAATCTCTCAAAAATGGTTAAAGTTTTCTAAAACATCACTCACCACTACTCAACAAGCCATGAAGATACAGCTGTATCTGGCGAGGACAGAAATGGATCATAGTACCACAGGCAGCCCAGACGTACTGGTCTGGGACTAATTTACAGATTTATCAACAACCAAGCCAAAATATTTATGAATTAGTTCAAAATAAATGTTGTTGTTGTTTAATATTTCCTTCTCCTGTTCAATGTCTAGCCTATTTTCGCTGTGTTACTCAGCTAGATGGTTTGCCAAAATGGCCAAGCGGGGCCCGTTATCTCAGAGTTACATTAACGGTCCAAATGATGTTTAAAAATCAAAATATTGTAAAACATAGCCTGTATACCTTTAGCTTGATATTATGAACATAATTCAGTGAAAATGTGATGTTACACTTTTTCAAGTTTTGCGTTGCCGTATTCCTCAGTGTCAAACTTCAGAGCAAAGCTTCGTTGCAGGACGTTTGACGTTGCATAAAAAAAAGAGCAGCATGATGGTTCTCACAACAGAAGTTGTTGAAGTGTTTATTGCATCATGACATTGATGACATATTATAAACTGCATGATCATTTTGTCGCAATTATTATGAAACAGCTGATTGTCTGGGTCTGAGTGCAGGGCGGAATTTTTTCCGATCGCACATCTCTGACCCCGTCTCTGCTACTGATCTGCATCCGGGGGTATCCCTTATATGGGCTATAAACGTATGTGCGGTCTCAAAGGGTATGATTTTTTACCCGTTTTGATCATAAATAGGATATCCATTTTGGCCATTTTGGCCTTGGATAGGATGTAGTTTTTGCACTCTTGTCTTGAATTGGGCATGTTTTTTGAGGAAGCTAGTTTTTCATCATTATATCTGTAATACTGTCAACAAAAGCCTTTCACGAATGATGTTTACGGCAACCGTGTCAGGTCATAAATAGGGCATCTAATTTTTGGTCAGGTCATAAAAAGGGTGCGGAAAGGCGCAGATTTTGGTTATAAACAGGGTAAGGGTTTTGGGAAGCGGACCGCACACACGTAGACAATGTTTGTGGGAGTACCCCCGGGTCAGCATATGTATCACAAAGTAGTAATCCGCAATTGTCTATAATTACCCCAGCTTAACCCGATTAGAGAATTCATCTGCACGCTGCCTTAATCGGGTTACTTCAAACTTCTAATCAGCACATTTACAATTTCCTGCTTTCGCTAACTGTTTCTGAGATCACGATTTTCAACTGCAACATTTTGCAAATAATTCATCTTCTATCTAAAAAAATCTCCCGTACTGACTGTGCAATCGGTTATACTTTTTATTCTTCGGTAACACATGAACATTTTCTTCAAGCTCATCTTTTTCGGCTTGCCGATTAAGACGACTTTGTGCATTCTGTCAAACTTAGTCGAGTGTTTTCTTTGAAATGTAACTGTTTGTATTAAACTATTTTAATATAATGCGTTTTAAGCTGTTCTGAGAAAACCAAAAATTATCACGTTTACACAGGGTGTGTTATTCTATGAACAGAAGTTCGTGATGTTTGGATGCGAGGAAACTTCGAGTTAAGCCGAGCATAAGATAGCCGGATATTTCCAAAACGTCGCGAAGGTCATGATCACTTGTGCTGGTAAAAAAAAGGGCTTTGTGGGGTTCTTGTTAATATTTAGAGTTCTCAAAAGTAGCGGCGGTCGTATGTTTGGAAGTTGGGCAAGTCGACACTGAATTTGCCTCCACACCGAAGGATGGCAATGTTTTCATAAACAAGAGTCGGAAGAGAGTATCAGGTTATGGAAGTGCTCACTGGCAGTGAGTTTCTGATTCTTGTTATTACGTAATCAAACATGTGTGCAAGCAGACACGTGCATTCCTCAGGGAGGATCCTAACTCCTGTTCCTAAGCAACATGTGACAAAGTCTATTTCAGTCCCGGCCATGGGAGGATTTTTCCGGCCGCTTATTTTTCTTTCCAGTTTCTTTTAACTCTTAATTAGACTTCTCTCACAGGCTCTCAATTTTATACAGGTTTTATATATCTTCAAAAATAAGTGCAACTTGTTTTTTATGAATTTTCCAGGACTTGTCACTGGTTGTACGTTTTCCCGCGCTTGTTACTGGTAGAACGTTTCCCGCATTGGAGTTGCGGTTTTTCCCGCGCTTGGCACTGGGCGCACGTTAATTTCGCTGTTATCGATTCATAATATTTGTCTGGGATTAATTGTGATTTGCCACCGGGATGAAAGTTCAGTTTCTTTTCGATCCTACATGAGAGTCAATTTAAAAACTTTCCTATAAAAGTTGGTCTTTAAATCAATTACTCTTTTTTTGTTAATGCGTGGGAAAACAAAGTCTTTTTAAAATATAAATGTATCTAATGTATCCTTGCTTTTCGATTGTCTAAAAAAGCAAAATCGGGGAATTGCGAAAGAAAAGTAATGTGAAGTATGTCTTTCAGTGTAAATCTATATATTTAAAGAATCAATGAATATATATTTATTAAATTTCTCTGAAGCACAAAATACACTCTGAGTAGCGAAGTTTCTATGAAACGTAAATGTCACAATTGACAATGCATTTATACCAAACGTGAATAGCTCGTATTTTTTGTATGAAACTAATATCTCGGAATATAAACTCTTAAATCTAGTTGACTTTTCACCAAGCTCAACAAAGCTATAGCTGTTCTCAGCTAGCCCCAAACTACAAGCAGGTTAACGATTTTTATAGCATCTCTTTTAGCATGTCGCTCTCTACGTCGTTGCAAAATAATTCAGTTCAGATTGTTGACATAGACGTCTTATTCTTGACCTGATTTAGAACCTTGCTCTTGTTTGTAGGCTAATAGCGAGCATTCAGGCAAAAATTGATTCTTTTCGTTGTAGCTCAAGTCTCTAAGACTCAAGCTCCATAGAAGCAATATGCTCTTTGGCCTTCAGTCGCAGTGACAGCAGACTTGAGTCGTTTCGGATTTCTAAATTTTCTCTCTTGGTTTTAACGTCCTCCGAGCCAGAACCTGCGGAGTCGGTAGACTTGGGCGAGTATGATCCATCTGGACTGGGCACTAGCGGTGTGGCCGCGCTTGGCATTGAGGGAAAATGAAGCTCTGCGACTTGCTGTCGTGCGCATGTCCAGAAGTCGGTGTTGTAATACTCGTATGGGAACGAGGTGCAAGGCTCAAAGCCTCCGCAAAAGCGAGCTAGATGGCTGGGATATCCCAAACCGAAGGTTGTCGGCACGTCATGGCGACGTTTTCGCTGTTGTTTGCGCCATTTGGCTCTCCTGTTTTGGAACCATATCTGTCAAGGCCAAATCACAGATTCATTTTTTATATGAAGCATCAGAACAATACAATGATAATGATAAGATTTCTTATTATTGAATATAGATGGTGAATTTTAAGCTGAATCGTGATCAACATATGCATGACACGAGCGTGGGACAAAGAAAAGATCTGAGTCCCCGACAGGAATCGAAGCCATGACCTACCGAACATCGAGTGGGCGCTCTATCCACTGAGCTACGAGAACTCATGGAGAGCAAGGTCATTTGACTGAGTTCATATGACCCACACTCGAGTCATTCTGATCAATTCACCGTTTAGCCTGCGTAGCAAGCGTTTCCGTGGGGTTCAGGGGCAAAGAATTATTTTGGCTCTCGCCCCAATTTCGCGCGGGCAAAACACCGTTCCTTGGTCTTTCTTTGCTCTCCAACCCCAAGTAAACGCTTGCCACGCAGGCTATTCACAATTCAGATAAGATTAGTTTTAGTATAGCTAGACGAAAAGTTATATTTTTGCGATAGTTCTTCCAACCCTTTTTACTTTTTTGCTACTTGTTTTGTAAGGACAAACGAGGTGTTTCAAAGCCTATGATAGCCTTCGAGGTCTTTTTACAGGGCAAATTTATGATTTTAATTTCCGAGAGGTACTTACTGATCTACTTCGAATCCAGGCTTTTTTCACGGTTCGCCATATTCTTTTTATTCGCCGTGTTACTGGGCTTCGCGAAAGCCAATCACAAGCGTTGAATTCAAAATTTGTTGCGAGACTAGTTGAAGCTTCATTGGTAATACGAGCAGCAAAACTAAATTTTGTTGCAGAAAGTAGAATTCGAGTCTACTTTGCGCAACATGTTGCCTCAACTTGCAACACTGTATTTTGCTGCGAGACAAGTTGGTCACAACATGGTAAAACGCGCAACAATGTGTTTCAACTTGCAATGCAACACTGTTGCGAGACAAGATGAAGAAAAATGTTGCCCGTATTACCGGACCTTTACAGAATATATCTTTTTAAATATTTTTTTTTTCATATATCTCTCTGAATATGTGGCCTATGACTCTTTTACGGACTTTCCTTATGGCATTTTTGTTGTTATTAATTTGATGTCATTCGTAAATTGTAATAAATAAACAAACTAAGATAAAACATTAATCGTAAACTATTCCGTCTTAATTTGTATGTTCTCGTGAGCTTTTCTATTCTGCTCTTTACACGTCAGTGCAGTGCAGTGCTTACCTGAACATGAGCCTCTGACAATCCAGTGCTGTTCGACAGTTCAGCTCTCGCCGCCACGTCAGGGTAGTGGTTAAGGAGAAACACTCTTTCCATCTGGTATATCTGTGACTTGTCAAATGTCGCTCGGTAGCGTTTTTCGCTGTCATCTCCTATGTTCCTCTTCGTTCTTTTTGTAGGCCTGTCTTTCCCGGAGTTCTGTGGGGGGGTCGTGCTGTGTGGTCCGTGCGGGGTCTGGGGAGAGGAGCGGAAGTGTGGGGGTTAGGGGTGTGTGTCATAATATAGGCGCCTAAGAACGGGTACTCCAGGCGACCGACCGACCAGTAGTGCTGGCAAGAAGGCCCGGGGGGCGCCCAGAAAAAAGCGGAGGGGAAGTGCGGGGCCCGCGGCCAAACCCGTGCGCGATCGGGGGGGAGCCAAAAAGCTGGTGGAGGAGATGGGCCCAAAATCCGAGGGGGGACAGTGGGGCCCAAAACTCAAGCCCGGAAATCAAGACCGGGCAGACCGGCCGCGGGAAGGAGGGGGAAACGGCTGGGGGGGGGAGGAACCTAGCGGACAATGTGGAAAAGTAACTGCGAGACAAAAAGTGGAGGGAAGTGGACCAGGCAGTAAAAGGAGTGCAAATCAGTACCCTTTGGGGAACCAAGAGTACGGACGCAAGCGCGCCCGCGAGGGGCCAAAACGGTGGTCTGCGTAGAATCCAGACCCGGGGGGAGCGGGGGCGGCACCTACCAAGAGCCCCTAAAGGGAACAGGCCGACCGGAATTGGTGCAGGTGTGGCGAAGAATAGTGGGACATAGATGATAGCCTTGGCTGATCACCGGGGAGGGACGAGTTAGAATGGAGCTGTCCACCAGGCCGGGGGGCAAACCCGGAACGGGACCCAGGAGGAAACGGGAACGCGTATGAGTGGTACCGGGGGAAAAAGGGGCAGCGCGACCGTTGGAGTGGTATGTGTGCTGGTCGTGTGGAGCCAAACGAAGGCGCGCGTGCGTGTCGTGCAAGAGGAAACAGTGGAACAACTCACACCAAACAGGTACAAGAAACGGAAGCAAGGCAGCGCAAACCGGGTGCAGCGGAACGGGCGGTGTGTGGAACACCCGCCCGTGACGCGAAAGTATAGAGGACGAGGGAGAGGGACGATAACTAGAGAAGGAAGCGTGCGTGACAATGAGCACAAGGGCACTCCCGAACGCATTTGATGATCAGGGGCAGGAGCCACGCCGAAATGTAGCAGGACGAGGTGGGAAGCCCGAGGGAGCACTAATAAACCAAGAGGCGAGAAAGGTGGCTGGAAATGGGACGTGCAGGGAGGTGCGCGCCGGATAAGCGTGTTGTCCGTCAGCTTTGAGTGTGAATGATTCGCAAACGGAAAAAGAACTAGTCCCGGGAAAAACAGGGGGTGGCTATACAAAAAAAGGGTGGGGGGGGGGGGGGGAAGGCTGGGGGCACGTGTGTCGTAAGCGGGGAAGGGAACCGCCGGCGAACAACGCGAGCGAGAGCCCGCGGCGCGAGGGCCCGAAAGGAGGGCCGGAACCACAAGGGAAGCAAAAAGGGAGGAGGACAGAGCGGGGGAGGGAGAGAGGACGGAGCACGGAACCCGGCAGGACAAGGGAGCGGAAAGAAAGATGCCGGAGGAACCGGAAGCGGGGAGCGGCCAGGACGCGAACGGGGGGGGGGAGGCCCGGAGTGTTGCGGACAAAAAGCATCTTCTTACCTGACATAGAGTCCCCGCAGAGATTTACGCTCAAAAGGGGAGGTTTGGAGGTGCGGCAAGCGCATGAACCAATTGGGGTGGTTGGTTGGGGGGGGCTGTGTGATTGTGCCGTATTCCAAATTCTGTTCGTTGCTCCTTTCTTTCGATTTTCCGGGAGGGGGGGAGAGGGGGGGTCCGTTTACTCTCGCGTACCTTCGCCTGATCATATTCTTGCTGGCTGTCGTAAAAAGTTTGGTGTTGATTATGGGCAAAGCCTGGAAATGGGACCTTAATCAATTATAAATAAGGGACCATTTTACCATCATTCAGTTTGCACCAAAACTGATAACGTTGTTTTCAAATAATAATTTGCTACGTCAGAATGCCCTCGATATCCAAAAACGACTGTTGCGCAGATAGATCTACTGTAGCTCTACCATCTGCTTATCAAGAATGTCTGATGACATTTCAATCGATGATGTCACAAGTGGCACAAAGAGCACAGTCATTAAGTTGCCATATATGGCCACTTGGGCATTAAAGGGTCAATATGAACAGAGGCTCACTTCATACTAGACGCTTCAGGACGCACACCTCAGGCTCTGTTTTTAGTTACAAATCAACGAAAACTGATGGCTGTATTTTGCGGACCCGAAATGTTTCCGAAACAGGCTCTACATGCAGGATCAAAATCAAGATCAAAACCATTCAATAGAGAAAGTCCAGAATCTGGGAAAAGAAAGAAGGTAAATGTGCAAAGCCCCTCGCCAAGACTCAAGTCACAGAATTTTTCTTAAGCAAGATATGCGGAGAAATGTTTTACCCAAATTTTTAGAGATTTGTATGGATTTGTATGGCGGCCGGAAACCGACAGAAACATATGCCTATGCCACTGAGGTTTGCTACAAAAGCGTGAATTTATCTCTCGGCGAACTCAAGAACATTAAAATAACACTTTTTCTAATACCTGAGCTGTTGAGATAGCTAAATTCTCAGAAACAAGTCACTTTTTTAACCAACATGACAGCTCTCTCGGCCGTCATGTAAATGCCGCGACACGCAAAAGCTTAGAAATTCAAGCGTAGTCTATCACAAAACCGAGGACCCATTCTGAGAGAAAATTTATATGAATGCTAGTTTTTAGCTGCTCTTATACATCTTGAAAGTAAAATCACAGGAGATCAATAGTTTTCAAGTTTGAATTTTAGTGACGTCATGTGAAAACCCCCGAAAGAATTGGGACAAGTGATCAGAACGTCTTGGCCATAGCCGGACAACTCGAAGTTTTCGGGTATTTCTGTGTTACTGACAAAGAAGTATCATTGTCTCGTAACAGAAATAAATTCAACGTTTTCACAAGTAAAATCAAATCTTGTCTTGTTACGCCCAGGATCTCGCACTTTCAGTGCACTAATTTAAATTCCAGTTTACGAAACGAATCAGTGAAGCTATCGATCCCAATCTTTCGGTACTTGAAATTCTTTCCCCGTGATAATAGAAGTTATGTTCGCTTTGATAACAAATGCAAAATAGTAAAAGGAAACAAATAAGAAATGAAAAGAAGGAGAAAGTATTCAAAAGTTAGACATTAAAATTCGTTTTCTCCACAACTCATGCATCTCAATCTTAGTTACGCAGGGAAATCATTTCCACATACAAATGTTTTCAACTTTGTTCAGTAATTCGGCGCGTATTTGATATAATTCATGTAGAAAATTCTGCCTTGTTTCAACCTGCTTGAGCTAAAACGATTTCAGTTTCCTTTAAGAGCTAATAATAAATGCAAAAGCAGCTTTCGGCGTTCTGTAGCTATTCACCTTTCAATTTTCTTTTATGAATTGTTGTTGATTAAATTCCCCCGAGAGGTCTTGGGGCTAATTAGTGCCGCCCAGATTATGAGGTAACCGTATGAAAGGAAAATAACCTATAAAGAATAACTTTTTCAACCGGCCTTTGCAAAAAATAATTAACCCTGAGAAAGTTCATTAAGAAGAAAATACTACTCATGCAATTCTTCAAGCGATTTTGTGAAACCAGATTGACGGAGTGTCACGGAGTGTCAATTTTTTCGAGTTATTCAAACATTAAACATCTTGGCTTCGCTTTCTCAAGAAATGCTTCCCGAGAAAGTTGTCAAATTGTAAAACACGAAAACAGCGATAGAAATTTGAAACCGACAGCGCAAGACTTTTAAAATTAAAATACATTTAAGCGGCATATCTCGTTTCTAAAGACGTGTTTTATGTTAACAGTTCAGAATCAAGGATTGTTGGATAAGTGACACATTGTTATATTTACTCTCCGTTATATTCAATCTATTGTTTAAAAAAAAAATTCATTGCAGTCATTTAACTCTTACCCTAGATCAGTCCTTTCAATAACTCGACAAGTATTTTTTCTGTAGTAGAGCTCAAATCAACGATTTCATCAAAGTCAGCAGCGAAAATACACAAGCTTAAAGCAATAGAATAAATGGTTCGCTAGAAAGCCATTGAGCTGACCAGCGAGTTAACAAGAATTTTATCTTTCCTGACAACAACTAAAACAGACCGATACAATGTTAATTCAATACTCTTTTTCTAGGTTCTTAATATATAGTATTCGATAATTTGGTAGACCTCATCTTGGTTTGTACATTTTTTTTCTCTCAGGTCGTATTTTTTGCTGATATCCTCTCGAAATACACAACTGTTTTCCTGTAGCCTTTTTATACGTAACTCGAAAAAAAATTGTCTTCCGTAAAAGCATGACTTTAAAAGGTATCGTGAACACAGAAAGCATTTTTTCAAAGTTTTATTTACGTGGCAAGCTGGTCTTTAGAGTTCAATTAAAACCCGTGTGTTACTTTCGTGGAATTGAGCATTTTTATCCCTACGAAGTCAACATAATTCAGTCGCGCGTTTATTCCGCGTTAAAGCAAGAGTTGAAATAAGGAAAAGTAACGAGGGAACGGATGGTAAAAGAGATATATCGGACAGATAAATGACAATCAAGCAATAAATAACTTGGTACTATTGATCAAAATTTAAAGCATGCATTCTGACTTACCTGAATTTTTTGAAAGGTTCTGCTGTTGATTGTTGTTCTGGGGTTCAGATCTTCTGTCAAATCCCAACAAATTTGAGATGGAAAACCCTACACCAGGTTGGTCGGAATCCATTTGCGTTTGCAGTGTTGTAAAGGATAATTGCACGGTTGTTATCTGTAACTCAGTGAGTTTGATCGATCCAGTGGCTTCTCTACTTCACAACGAACAGTCAAGCCACATTTATTAGTTTTCTCTCTCTACCAATATCAACCTTTGTGTAAGAGTCCTTTAACAGCATTAAATCAATTAACAGGGATTTGATTGAAAAGGCATTGTAGTATCGTACCATACTTGTTCTCTTTTCACTTCATTCAATGGTGTGGCAGTGCCCTGAATGAAAAGCATTTGGCTTCTGTTGTGTTTCCAAGTTAGAAAGGCGGGGCTGGCTAAACAATTAGTCGAATCAACCCATCGTAATCAACCTATGTAATCAACCAATGAAGATGTAAAATAATCGTGACAATTGGACTGGCTGTAAATGGCCGTAATTAGCCATTCTTCAGATTCTTTTTCATTACAGCATTAACACATGGATCCAAGGCGAGGTGCCAAGAAACTCAACGGTAGAATCATTTGCCCTGTGCCATGACTGTGTCAAAGTCCCGGTCCAAGCCAATGTAAATTCCTCGTCACATTGCTTTATTTTACTTATTCATCAGGAAATTTATGTTTCTCATTTATTTTTGACGAGGCTTTCTTACGAAAAGGATTTCAAGAAACGTGAGTTGAATTATAATTTAGCGACAATTTTTTCGTGGATCGGATGTTCTTTTAACTTAGTTTCGCTTTATTTCTCCGATTCGGCTTTGTCGCTCTGAAGGATTTTTTTCTAATTGTTATAATTACAATCAATCTTAGGATTGAAAAATAAATTGACAAAATTGACGCGGTGATTTCGTTACCTTCTCGTGTTTAAATAATAAACATTTTGAAAACTGTGTTAGCCTAATAATGAATTAAACAGACGGCGATCTGTTTCTTAGACGTACAACGTGCACCTATGGAAAGGAATAATATTGCTTGTAGTTTACAATGTAACTGATGATTTTGGAAATAAAAAACTACAATAAGTGGCCATAATCTTGCTTCCAAACGGATATGTTCCAAATAGTTACTGAATTGGAGAGATACGAGATCAGATGGCCTCAGCTCAATCGACATCGAGCAATCCATTAGGGACCTCTGCTCGCAGGTATATCGTACTCTGAAATGACACGCAGGGTGTCCACTAATGAAGTAAACCCCGACACTGAGTTAATAGCAGATTTCGTGTTGAAATAATATCAATAGGTCTTACATCGGCACAGTCGATCACAGTAAATCCATGTGCAAGTAAAACGGAAATCAGTGAGAATTTGTTTTTGAAACTAATGTAGCTCTGATTCAGTGCAGCAGAGTTCAGTAAAATCGCTAGGACAGGTGTACGGGAGGAAGCGAACAATAAAAATCGCTGTTTTGGGTGATTAGCTAATATTTATTGTCTGAAATTTAGTGAAAGTTACCGCGAACAAGATATCACTAAATTTCAAAACTAAATCTACAGACGAGAGCGCAGTCTAAAACAGTAGTTTAGTGGTAGTAGTTTGAACAGCATTGAACTGTCGACCTTCAGCCTGATACAACTGCTTTGATAATAACCATTAAGTTACAAGCGGTAGGTCGACATTTTTGGTATATCACAGTGATATCACGGCGCCCCTTGTCTTACCCTTGATATGAAGTTATGAACAATATTACAGGGGAACATAGAACAGAACCAGAGGAGATGTTTTGTATTCAGTTCATGTTCACGCTTGACTTAACACAATTACGCCGGTAAATTAAACAATAGAAACAAGTTATTGAAATGATTTCCTACGGACTGCAATTATCGGTAAATCAAATCCATTTTACCTAATTATTTCGCAATATTGGCAAAAATTCCATGAAACTTATCGACCCTCAAGAGTACTCGGAAAGATCCGGGTGCAACAGGATCTGTGGCAAGGGCAATAAAATTGACCCTGTAGAATTAAGCGCGGGAAACTCGCGTAAGGGACACGTATAAGGAAAATCACAATTGGATTTGGGTTTTCGTGTGCTTTGGAACAACTTTAAAAACACATAAGTTTCGAACGTTGTTGAAAACTGTGATTTACAGACATGATATTGGGGCCAGTAGCCATTGGTGACAACCTCGATGACGTCATAGCGACCAGTTGCTAACAGTATTTAACTGTCAAGAACGTGATTTAACGTAACTGAACTCCAATGTAAAATGCCAGAATAGTTGATCATACATGATGTTTTGGTTTTTTACCAAAACTTAGTTCCTCTTTGTCTATTTTTTTCAGCCAATAACATTTTGTTCATTTTTATTTTGTCATTTTTGTCTTCGTCAGAGAGCTCACTGAGAAAGCGTCTCGCTAAGTTTAGAGTCTCGAACCGAGACACACAAAACTCAGTTTTACTTTTACTAATTACCCGTATCCTAATGTAGCCGCTCAAAATATTAGTGATGTTCATGTTAATAGGCCCCGTCCGCACGGATTAGTGTGGACGGTGCCTAACCTAAAAACAAAGCTGTGTCTTCAAATTTTTCCACCGCAGAGTGTACTACCCAGTGAAAGTTTGATGTTCTTAATTTCACTTCGGTTTTACTCACAATTTGTGCTGCTGTATTTTAGCCATATTAGTCTTAAATGATAATTTCTTAGGAGAATGAATGAAATTAAGGTGCAATGAAAACATTGCTCTGTGTTGAACAACATTGAAAATATTTCACCAAATCAACACGGAATGATCTTTTATTCCAAGACACACAATATAAGCAGTTCACGATTGTTATCCGCAAATTGAACAAAATCAGGAAAAAGTTTCTAATTCATTCTTAACGATGTGTTTATTTAAAGGTCTCGAAGAAAATTTGAAAACCGTGACATGAATTATAAATATTATCTGCGTCATTTGGAGAAACGTTTTCTAGACCGTTTCATTGAATGCCGCGCCTACGTCTCACTTTGCAAATAACTGAAAATACAATTTAATCAGGACTTTCTGGCCTCATAGTTAGTGCGCTCGACTCTGGATCGAGCGGCCGAGTTCGAGCCCTCTGGCCGGGGACATTGTGTTTTGTTCTTGGGCAAGACACTTTACTCTCACGGTTCTTCTTTCACCCAGGTGTATAAATGGGTACCGGCAAATTTAATGCTGGGGGTAACCCTGCGATGGACTAGCATCCCATCCAGGGGGAGTAGAAATACTCCCAGTCGCTTCATGCTACAGAAACCGGGATAAGCTCCGGCCTGATGGGCCATTTGGCCCGAATGCAGACTTAACTTTTCTACCTTAAAGGGGCATTGTCACGAGGATTTTGCTGTTTTAGGTCAATTCTGTGCTAAAATCATTACGTTTTTTAAAAGCCTTCAATCATAAACAAAAAGCTTCTGCAAAGCTACGACGAAGATATCAAATGAATTTTATCAGAGAGAGCTAACCATATTAAATTTCCGTTGGGGATTTTTGGAACTCGTGGCATCAAAACTTGAAAAAATTGGCCTGTTGTTTTCAAATTTCAATCCACTTCCATCCGTGCCATTCGTAGCGACAGGAAACAGTTTTAGTACCTTCAAATAGTCTTCAATAACAAAACTAGATCATCAGTTTTGGAATTCAATTGATGTGAAGGCACCTTCTAGCTTTTTTATAAAGTTGCCAAATAGCGTGACAATGCCCCTTTAAACACAGCAAACGTCAAAGAAGCGCTTATTGAACTTGTTCAGATATTAACAACAGCAATAAAACAAAACGTGACTAGTGGTGTTCAAATAAAGGAAGTTGATTTTTTTCTCATTAAGGAGTCAGCTATATATATGATTACTATATTTCACAATTTAAATACCTGGCCCCGGTCTTTCGAAAAGTGGATAACGCTATCCACCGGATAAATCACTATCCAGTGGATAGCGTGGTTTGTTTTAATTGTTAACATTTATCCGTTGGATAGCGATTTATCCAGTGGATAACCTTATCTGGCCTTTGAACAACCGGGGCCAGAGTTTTACCAGTTCCAAAGGGAATAGTGTATTCTATAGAATGCATGTTATGTATGTTATGCTACTTACATTAAGCCGCAAGTTGATAAATACCTGAAATAAAGCTATGATACCCGCTAACTTAGTCTTACAAAAACTGGGCAGTCTTTGACAATTAAAGTGAAATAGAGAACTCGTTAACTAACAGAGAAAACAAGGGTATAGTGTTGAGGGTGGTATTAGTGGTTTTGAGATGACTTCGCCCAACTCGAACACTGCCAGATTACAAATGACTTTTTTCATCATGAACTGTAGCGTTCAATACAAAGACTTTTGAAAAAAGTACCGAGAAACGATTTTGGCCAACATCTTAATACGGTCATTGTCAGTGTTCTGGTTCGTGTTTAGACAAATTTTGCGGATCATAACAAATTATTTAAAACACGTTGAAGTGCTTTATTGCCTGTGTTCTGGAGAAACTGTTTTTCTCTTCTATCAAGCAACACCATCCACATAACTAAAACAAGCATTTTTAAGATGTGATGACTAGCCAATCTTCTTTCATAAAAACTTATAAGACTAGCCAACCAAGTGAAGTAAAAGTTTAAAAATTAACGCTGTCGTGAAAAAAAATAAATAAACATGGGCACGCAACACGTACAAATGCTGTTTTTGCGTTTGACAAAGAACAAGTACATCGAGTTGGGAGGTGAATAACTGCGTGCTTTTATAAAGTAAATAGAATCCTAGAGAGAGAGAGAGAATTGCGGAGTAACTCCACTCCGTATTTTAATGTTACTTCTCCAAGCCTTGTAAGCAACCGGCGTATTTTATCAAAGCTAAATGTAGCCGCTTGGTTTACATGAAGTTTGAACTGTTTACAGCAAAAGTCGGGTGCATATTTTCTTTGTACACCAACGTTCATTGAAAACATTTTACCTCAATAATTATTTCTCCCTTCATTAATTCTTCCTAGTCGTGTTCAGCCTTGGACCGTCGCCAGGTTGTAGGATAAAGCTTTAAAACTGCAAAGGCCTCTTTATTCAAAGGTCACAACATCCCAGATAAATTTAAATACGCATCTATATGGGTGACTTCTTTTCCGCGTTACTTGTAAAAGGCCTATGATCTCAAAACAAACTAATCACACTGAGTCGACAACTGAATGTATTTTCCAGAAACACACAACGGATTTTAGGGAAAAAGGGGCGTATGAATAATGATCAATCCTCATGAAGTTATTCAAACAAATAAGCTAATTATGTACACTGGACTGTTTGGTGGTCTCTTCAGAAAGAGCGCTAGCAAAAGGGTAAACTAAATAATTTACCCACAGCTAAACAACTGCTTAAACAAAATTGCTTGAATTATCAAAATCCATTTGTTCAATTTCAGCAAGGACTGTCCAGTGCTTTTCTTTAAGGCGGCTGCCTTTTCTACATGAGCGTTTGATGTTTTCGCAGATGCGTCCCGTTCAATTCTTACATTAGCGTTTGAGTTCTCTGGTGTATTATCAGGTGAGTTGCCTTCACTTTTTATAACATGAGTTGGCAGATTCTTTCCTACTCTCTGAGCTGCTGCATTTAAACGAGCCTTGGACTTCCCTCGTGTTCTCTCAGTCAAAGCAGCAGCACATTCCTCATCTCCTTCTAAACACTGTCCATCTAACTCTGATTCTATGATAAGTTTAACAAGCATTATTAGATTTCGTGCATCAATAGAACTTGAAACATCACTACAATAGACTGAGTACATCAATAGCTCTTATCGCTGTTATTAGCGGTTTGACATGTAAACGAGGCGAAAGGGTCAATTCTGCATTGTATTCGCCCTTAAGCCTCGTTTGTGCGCCGCTCTAAGCAAAGGAATATTTGACAGCGGGCTCAACTCCAATAACAGCTATTAGCCTGGATATGTTACGTGGGAGACTTGGTGGGAGGACTTTGAGAACAACTGACTGCCACTTGATACATATTTTTCAAGCCCAGTTGTTCAAAAACGTTGATAAAGCTATCCACCGATTCAAAACCTCATTAATAATTCATGAGCCTAGCAGCCTATCAAAACACCGATAAAAAGTTACTAGCATGAGCTCTATTTAAAGTGCCCATATCGACAAAATTTTTATTTTCTTATCTGATTCTTTATATCACCCAATGAACTTCTGCGAAAGAAAAATTCGATTTGGATAAAATGCAATTTTTTTTAAGTTTTAAAACGTTCAAACTTGCCGCCATTTTGGTCCACCTTTCGCACCAGTCTTCCCTTTGTTTTGAATGAGTTGTGACGTAGATTAAGGAACACGTGACTTCAGGCTTGACTCATCTCGCTTGTTTTACCTCTGTAAATTTATCTTATTAGTTCATACGAAATGCTGGAAAAGAATTTAACATGGACTACGAAGCTAAATTTACAGAGGTGAAACAAGCGAGATAAGTCAAGTTTAAAGTCACACGTTCCTGAATCTACGTCACAATTCTGAGCATGTCGATGCTGTGGTCAGCGGCACGGGTCCGACCGCAAGAAAATAGGATTTTCAGGTTTTTAAAGACCCATTAAAAAATCGCTTTTTATCCAAATCGAAAACCTTTTTGGCAAAAGTTCATTTCAGGAAATAGAGGATCAGATGGGGAAATAAAAATTTTGATGATATGGGCACTTCAACAAATAAAGAAGCCTAAGCCGTGTTTTACTTAAGCAATAGACCACAAGTTTCTATGGTTTATAGGCTGATAAACCATGCGGGATGTTGATAGAACACGAGAAGAATTTGTAAATCACGATCCGCAGGCGAGTGATTTACGAATTCTTCGAGTGTTCTACCAACATCCCAAGTGGTTTATCAGCCTATAAAACATAGAAACTTGTGGTCTATTCCTTTTATACAATAATTGAGAAGACGCGCGATTTTTCCATGGGTTTACCGGCACAATAAAACCATAGCTGATTGACCAATCAGAGCGCGCGCATTGATTTGGTTATTATATAAACTATGATAAAGCACGATGGTCATTGGAGAACACGAGGGAAATGTAGAAACACGAGCCGCAGGCGAGTGTTTTCTACATTTCTCGAGTGTTCTCAAAAGACCGGAGTGCTTTATCACAGTGTAATACACGGCTGAGGCTTCTTCATTTGCTTTAAAACACAGATGCTATGCGCGCAAAACAATAAAACACGCTTTTTCTATGTTTTATTTAAGCAATAAACCACAAGTTTCTGTGGAATATAAGCTGATAAACCACGCGGGAAGTTGGTAGAACACAAGAAGAATTTGTAAACCACGAGCCGCAGGCGAGTGGT
>JAHPZR010018889.1:27500-33611 GCA_019787425.1 Platygyra sinensis | reverse complement strand
ACTCTGAACCAGCAGTCAACACTCCATCTTGTCCTCTCCCTGACCCACTACCACCACCAGAGGCCGTTATGGAGCCCCCTCAGCCTATCACCACTCCACCATCCACTCCTGAGGGCCCACTGGCCTTGACACCTCCCACTCCGAAACAGCAACCCCCCAGCATTGGGCAGACTCGTGGACTACAACAAGAAAGGCCTTAAAGAAACATGAACACTGAACAATAGATCTTAAACATTGAACAATGAACAGAGATCCTTGAACATTTGTCTCTTTGCTACCGTCACGTTATGTTGTTTTGTCAGTCTTTATTGCCTTCTTTGTTTTATTTAGTCCTACAAATAAGACCACTAAAGACTTGGGGGGAGATAGAGCATAGTCCCGCTGCTTCTCAAAGACAGGGACCTGGGCACGAGCCCTGTTTGACGTTTGCTCAACATTGTAGTCATAGTGTGTTCATGTTATATCCTCTCATCATTCACTGACGAGGATGTATTAATAAAACGTTCTCCTGAAATAGACGAACTCTTATCTAAAAACCACTTTGTTGAGCCATTCTAGAGAAACACAGAAGATGTTGTTGTAATATACTTTGTCATCAGGTGTGTGGGCAAGTTTTCTCCAAGTGCAACTTTAGATTTTTAAGTGCACTTGAGTCATCCACAAGTCCTTAATTGAGACTAGCTTAGCTTCTAGTGTGAAGCCTAGTATTGGCTGTTTTAATTAAAGTCTTACAGAAAGTTCATCAAGTTCAGGGTTTGGTCAGTTTTAGCAGGGTTTTTATTAATGTTTTCAGCAAAAGGGCAACTGGTTTCACAGGCAGACATTATCTTTCTCACAGCCAGTCAATTTGCTCAGTACCTGGCCCCTAAAGAAACCCCTGGCTGTAATAAGTTTTGACGTGTCCATTGTCAGTCAAACTGAGGTCTATGTTTTGAGTCTTCCTTGCATATTAATATATAGTGGGCTTTTTGACCTTTTAATTCAATTATGATCTTTAAGTACTTTATTTTTCCCTACTGAACCTAGTGTGCATTTCTTTAAGAAAATCCAATATTGGATATTTAAATCTGAAAGAATTCAAAAATGGAAGACATCAATCCAAGATCTTTCGGATCATGGTGTTCCAAAGGAACTGAAGAATCAACATCCATGATGTTGCATGATCTGAGAGATCTTTGATTGATCTGTGTAGTAAAGAAACGCAAAATCCATTTTCAGATTCTTTTGGATTTAAGAATGCATTCTTGGATTTTCTAAAAGAAATGCACTCCTAGATTAAGATATTGTCAAGAACTTCATATCTATATTTCAATGTTTTCAGTGTAAAGACAGTGAGCATTTTTTAGCCCTGGGTGGACTCCCACATAAGAAAGGTGGGGTGCTCATCAAAAATACCAAGATCCTGTTTTGTGGGCGTGGCTTGAGATTTTTTACACCCCTAAGAGGTACCAATTCTAAAGCGACATATTTATTTCAAAACATTTGCCAGCCTGTGAAAATCTGTGGCCTCCCTGCGGAAACTGTTGTACCTGGATATTTTGCAGCATGTATGATATTGTTTCCAAATAATGGGCAAACTATTTGCAAGTATTTCATGATGTACCGGTAGTTTCTTTTTCTCGTATTTTAAAAATAATTTTGCTTCTTGTGAGTGTATTGGATTTTCGGACAAAATATGATCAATGAAAAGCGTAGAGTTTTCGGCTCCTCCATGACCTCTACGGCTTCTTCTACACCCGAGTAGAATAGTTTAGTATCGCAGTGTGACGTACAGTAGAGTATAGTATATTAATAGTAGAGTAGATCAGTGTAGAGTATGTAGAGAAGATTAGTAGGGTAGCAAAGCGTAGAGTACAGTATAGAGAGTACAGTACCGTTCATTATATCACAGTTGCTATTCAACGCCTTCACTACCTTCAAACCATTCAACACCTGTACTAATTACCACTCTTCATTAAAAGATCTCCAGCTATACTCTACACTACACAGTTCGTTTCTCTAAACTACAAAGTTTGTGCCAGTTACAATTAAGCTCTACTATACTATACCGGGAGGCTACTCTACGACACTCCTCTACTGTACTCTACGCTCCTCTACGCTCCTGTACAAGATACAAAATTAATGAAAAATTTACCAAAGTCCAGGCGCAGATGTTTTGCTGCTAACCTTTTGAGCTATTTTGGTGCATTCTAGGCGAATGACTCCTGATGTAAACTGGTGCCATTTTCACCCAAAGAATTTTCGGACGTTTTTTGCCGTCAGAAGTCATGTGACCTAATTTGCATATATCATCCAGCTAAACATGAAAAGATTTGCAAGCCTATTAGTCCGATAAAGTTTTAGGTTAATATGGTTAAAACCTTAGAAGATAGACCACCCCCCCCCCCCCCTAATTTTTGGGTGCAATAAGAAAAGAGTCATGCTGTCTTACGACTTCTGCCCACATGCATCCAGCGATTATTTTTAAAGCTGCTCTCCAGAGTGGAAAATAATCAAACTGCAACAAATCGGATAACCTCCAGACAGGGGAGCTTTTGAATCTGGAAAGGAAAAGTTGCGGATTCAAAAATAGCAGAATACCTGTGGGAGGGGGCTTTAATCCCCCCATTAGGAAAAATTGCATGCTCGAAACCTCAGAAACTCAGGAAGAAGTCAAACGAACTAAAGCGGCGCGACAGACAGTTTCACAAGAACTAGATTAAATGCTGACCTTTTATGTAGGTCACAATGCATCACAAGAATGTACAAATTATGAATTGAAGGAACCGTATCAGCATATAGAGCGAACACCTACCCACTTGTCTTTTACTCAAAACAGCCTCCTGCAGGGACAGCAAAGCTGTTTCTGAAACGGGTGGGAAACCGCTGTAAGGAAGTCCCCATTATAACGAACAACATTTGAAAGCACGTCAGAATTAGAGTAAAATACGTGGCAACAAGCCTCGCTATAAGGAACCCCGACCCGATATAACGAATTCCCAGCTATGACGAATATTGGACGGTCCTAGCACATAATTTACCCCGCTGTATTGAAAATTTTGTCCTTTCACTCTGGGTCAGAAAAAAATATTGTTTTTTACAAATGGTTTATAAGCCAACACAACTATTATTGCTCAAGATAAGGAAACTTTGATCTTCAAAGTTAAGCATTTCAAAATAAAAGTAGCTGTGAACGCGCAAGTCTGTAGCCTGTGTTGCGTGGTGTATATCCCATTGTTTAGCTTGGTTTAGCTTGATTACCACGCTACAAGGTAGATTTTTGTTGTTAACCAGAAAATGTTATATTTTTCGCTATAACAAAAAACCTGCTATAATGAGTATTTCTTTTTTTTCAAATTAGCCCTTTTGGCCTCTTACACTTAAGGGGACGGAGTAAAGAATGTAACATCTTTTGCCCTTTTGAGCCATAACGCTATTAGAACGAAGAATATTTATGTTATTGTTCACGCTTTGGGACATTTACATTTTTAGAAGGGGGAACATGCATTTTCCTTAGCATGTTTGTCCAACTTAAAAACATCTATATAACTATGTATGCAGTTATCAAACTGTATTACTTGTAAAGTTGGGCGTCCAAATCTGAAATTGATTGCATGGTTGTCTTTACCACAACTAAATCAAAGTTAATGTATCTGTAAAAAAAAGCAAGCTATAATACAAATAAGGATATCAAAGACAAATATAACAAATGAAAGCTTTCTAATTATGAAGCAAAAAGTATCTGTTAAAAGCAATGTTCCTTCCACAGTTCAATACATGATAAAACTGTACTGAAACTCTGAAAGAGTTGAAATAATGAGAAGCAAACAAAGGTTAAATCAACATAATTCATTTGTAATTAACACTGAGCATAAAAAGTGCGATTAAATGTTGTAATAAAGGTGAATTGACATATACGAATAACGATTTAAAACAAAAAGGCGAGAAACTATTGACATTCTGGAATTATTCTGAATGCTGTTTATAATGAAATACAGTACAACGTCCAGTTGAAACAATTAACCCAAATTAATGTCAAGCCTATGTGGTTGCTTACGGGAGGCGGTAACTTATGAGATGTTACAGGATAATGAGTCAAAGTTTTGCCTCATTAGCATATGGTTACTCTAGAATAAGTAGGAGGAACTTACATGTATATTACTGTGTGTTTATATGTAATATAAATATGAAAAATACATTTAAAAATAAAGATGGTAATTAAAGTTGAGAAATGTGTTTTCTACTAACTACTAATGCAATGTCGCAACCCCTTAAAATACAATTTTTTCCGCATTCAGCATTACCTGTCAGGTGGTTGTTTATGGGAGGTAAAAAGCATAAGAAAAATTTTAGCTCTAAAAGTGTTTGCGGTAAATTACTAAAGTTGATCGCTTAAACGAGGTTATAAATTGAACTAACTACAAAACATCTTCTCAATGTACAAAGTTAAAAAAGTACACAATTCTACAAGATACTGATTTTTTTTTAAACTGAACTAGGCAATAAATAACTTGTACGGTAATAGCTAGCATTATAAAAGTTTTTGGCAGAGAGAAATGTCACAAAAAATTTGGTTATTGTCCAGAGTCTTTTCGATACCTGTAAGGGCTCAAAAAAGTGGGCACTATAGTGCTGAAAGGAAACTTGAAGCAAACAAGGAGTATGATGTCTTTCGCCTGAAGTAGTATTGTACATTGTAACAGGATGCTGAAATATCAAATGAAAACTAACTGAAGGTTAACTGAATTATTGTAGCAGATTAAAGCAGGTAAGATAAATTGCTTTAAAGCAAAACTGATCTAACTAGCCAATTTCTCAATTTTAGTGCAGAGTGCACTATTGGGATGATTTGGGGGTTGATGCCACTAAAGCACTATGGCAGTAAGGCACTATGACGCTAAGGCAATAAGGTGCAAACTTTAATGTTTGTTTAATTAATTGATTCCAATTAATTAATTAGCCTTGTTTTGAGGGGGTGGGGTAGGTACCTTTGATTGCTACGTAAAACACACTACACTTGCATCACTTTGTGGATAACATCACAAAACTATAAATGGTTCCAATATTCTCTTGCTATCCTTGTGGTACTGTTCTCTTAAGAATTAGCATTAGTGTTAACCATGTGTTAGGTAAACAATATGTTTCATACACAATTATACACGAACGTTAAGTGCTTTTCCTTGTGGTAGAACAGAACATGTAAGACACATGCGCTCTAGCACTGTCAGCATGATGCAATCCGTTCTCAAGCTCAGATTCATGCGTGCAATACCACACTCTCATCTTAACGGGCGATAGCAGCTATATTTCAGGTAACATTAGTTCTCCTTTTTGTGCAAAGAACCGAGCACTTTTGTGACAGCGTATCTTTTGGAATCATCCCTAGCTCGGTTCAAAAATGTTGTGTGCTGTTTTCAAACTATTTCGTGTTTGCTAAGCTTTTAACAGGGAAGCACATGGATCTCTTCAGCCACTTGTTTATTTTCTCCCCAATGAAAGAGAACAAAAAGTTCACAAATGTATTCAACCAAAACATTTCAGAGTAAGCGGCATTATAGTTAGTAATGTCATGACAAAAGAAACTTCTCAAATATTTCTGCAGACACTGTGGCACTTACGGAAACTGCAAATAAATTTAGTCAGTCTTTGAGGGGACTCATTCACCGATGTAAGATATAATGTTGGTCAAGTTGAAACACTTTTTGGTTGTATTAATCGATATCATTGTGTATTTTGAACTGGTTTGTTGTTAACCCCAAGGTGGCAACCTAATAAGAACGTGCTATTCCGAGACACAATGCGACTATTTGATAATTAAATTAGTAATTGTTTATGGATGATATGAAAATTTGCCTCTTGAATGAAACAAAATCATTCTTCTTCCATTTTTTTCATAAGTTAGTAAAATTATTCATTTTTCTCTAGCAGAAAAAAACCAGCATATCTTCCTTTGTATGTTATTGAGAAAAACAAAGGTATCATGTTACAAACTTTGCGATAAAAACAAAAGTATTGAATTACAAATGTTGGCGTTGAAAAAATAAAATTATCACGTTTGCTAGTTCAACGTATTAATAAATTTAAAATGAACGTAATTCAATGTAAAACACCACAGTAAAATTTAAAACCGTT
>JAHPZR010018889.1:0-15000 GCA_019787425.1 Platygyra sinensis | reverse complement strand
CTATCTTTATCTTGTTTCGTCCCTGTTAACTGTCCGTTCGCCTTCTATCCCGCCTATCTTTTACCCACCATACATCTGTCTTACTATCCTTCTGCCTATTTATCTGTCTAACTGACTTTCCGTCTGTCTGTCTGCCTGATCTGTCTGTCTGTCTGTCCATCGGTTCTTTCCTCCGATCGCTCACCGAATAGCTGGCTCGCCCGTATATATCTGAACGTTTCTCCTTGTATCCGGCCAGTCCCTGCGTCTACCACGCATACGTCTGTCTATCTTTCTTTCTATCTATCTATCCAACTAACGTTCTGTCTGTCTGTTGGTATACAGCTCGGTATGTCGGTCCTTCTATCCGATCACTCAGTGAATAGCTAGTTCACTCGTATGTCTGTCCGTCCGCCTTGTAGTCCACCAGTTGCTGTCCATCTATCTATCTATCTATCTATCTATCTATCTATCTATCTATCTATCTATCTATCTATCTATCTATCTATCTATCTATCTATCTATCTATCTATCTATCTAACTGGCTGTATGTCCATCGCTTTGTTCATTCAAGCGTTCGTTTGTCTGTCTATTCGTCTGTCTGTCTGTCCGTCGGTCTCTCTATTTGTCTGCCTGACTGTGTGTGTTTGCGTGTACGTGTCCTTCTCTCTGTCTGTCTCTCTCCTTGTGTCTGTCTGATACATTGCTGAATACTCGGATTACATACCCTATCTTTGAGAAATAGTTGCTGTTTTGCTTTCTCCATCTCGCTTGAAGAAACATTGGGAACTAAAATGAAAACAAACGTGAAACGAAATTAAAAAAATTACACGTACTTTAAAGGCAAGAAAAAAAATCAAGTATATCGAAATTTATTGGTTGTCTTAAGTTGCCAAAGAGATCAGCACTAGACGGTCTACAACAACAAAGCAGTGAGTATTATCTTCCTTAATGTGTCCATAATTCTAGTTTTTTGCCTTATGATATTTACCAGCAGGTCCATGTGTTCTCACCGTCCCATTCTTCAGGTTTTTCTCTAATTTAAGATATTTAACTTGATCCATTAATTCCTAGGAGAAAACAGATAGTCATAAAATAATTGAATTTGCTGATCCTGTTCTATAAATTACAAGCGAAGGTTAACAACCTTTCCTTCGCTTTCCAATCTTTTAAGCCAATCAAATCGCGGCTTACTGCACGTGAATCTCGGCGCGTGACAACTCCGGCGACTTCATCGCCTCTCGACTGATTGGCCAGCGGGCAATGAGAAAGCCAACAAAAAGATGGTACGCTTGTTTGTCGAAGATTAACCAAAGCTTCATGTTATTTTATATAAAGCAAAGTTTCAGTGCAAAGCAATTTATTTCGACTCAGTGCTTTTTTATTATTCCATACCATAATTCTTTGATTTAATCTCGATTTTGTATCTTCTAATTGATCTTTGGTCTCTTGAAGTTCCTTTGCGAGTCTTTCCTCGCTGAAAACGAAATCAGAAAACAACGATATGAGAAATTAAATTAAAATGTTAACACTTTATTAAAGTGACATCTCCGTTGCAGTAGTTACCTTGATTGAACGTCTTTTATTAGCTTCGCCTTTTCTCGTTGCCATAAACTGACAGTTCCCTCACGATGAAGCCTGAAAGACGTTATGAAAGATCAAAGGAAATCTACATTGACAAAATAACCTCATTTTACAAATAACCACACCCAAATTCCTAATTAGCCAATCAGAAGCCGTCTCTACTGTTCTGATATACGATATCAAATCATTTGTCCTGGCATGGCTAGATATCATGCTCATTTTGCCGAATTTGGGTGCGGTAAATACCTTCTTGGTACGCTTCAGCAGCATATCAGACCCGTTTGGTCTCGTCATGGGTGTTTTGGCTCGACTACATCTCGCCAAAATGTGAACCAAGGCTCGACCAAACTCGCCTTTAGACCCGGTTCAAAAGCCGTACTTTACAGGTGCCGAACTTAATACCAATTTGGGTCGACCCAAACAATTAAGTTCGCAGTTGATTCAAACGTCAAAAATAATTTAGTCGGACTTAATTGCAAAATTAAAAGAGACGCTATTGCAAACAGCGGTTATTGCTGACCAAAATAGCGGGAAAATGCGGGAAAGACAAATTGTGGAAAGTGACGAGCTTGTTTTTCTTGCAAGTGCGGGTAGAGGTGGAACAAGTCGAAGAGGGCGACTCCAGATGTAGTTAGCATTAATTAAACAACTCAAGACGATTTTTGAATTTGATTTATTTTGTATTATTGTTTATTCCCAAAGGACATTGCAGTTCCTCGTTCACTGAGTTCGTTCCTATCGTCGATTTCTTTAAGATTCGTTTATTTTGTCATTTTCTGTCAAAAACATGACTCGCAATACGCCACCGAACTGCCTTTTTTTCCAACCTGCTACGTTCTCATCGTTTTCAAATACGGAACACCGCATACAGAAGTAGTTTATGCACATCAAACAAATATATTTAGATCTCTAATTTCGAAGCAAAAGGAACACATATGTTGCCGCTCTTCCCGCCATTTTGTTCCAAAAGATCAAAACACGGTGCGCATGACAAAAATAGGAAACCTGCAGAACTCTGAGTACAGATCTTTTTATTTAATGTATTTGTAATGTATGCATTAGGTTCGGTACATGAAAAGTTCGACGTTTGAATCGGAGTCGCTTCGTAGTCGAAGTGATCGACTAGCCTTGTCGAACTTGATTCTCGGGTCGACCCAAATAACATTTGTTAATCTCGTAAATGTACTTAATTGAGGCTATTCCGGGTTCGGCTTCATGAAACGTTTGAGGTTTAAACCTGGGCCCTATGCCGCCGAAGCCGGCGTACCATTTACGTAACGAATTGTGCACATGAGCAAAAGCTGGATACAGGGATGAAATCACAACCAAAACCCGTATACTCGCACCAATTAAGAAAAAGAATTGCATTGTGCATATGAGCAAAACCTTGATACAGTGAAGAAAAGCACAATCAAAACCTGTATTCTCGTACAAATTACGTATAAGAATTGTACACATGTCAAAAGCTAGATACAGTGATGAAAGCATAACCAAAACCTGTATTCTTTTACATACTGTTGGATTTGTTTTCCTCTATCTTCTAATTGTTCCTCCAACTTTCGGCACGTCGCAAGGACTGTGTTCTTCTCGGCAACGGCGTATTCCATGCCTGGAAAAATAAAGGGAGAAGTCCTTTGGCTAAACTGCTTTCAGTGTGCTTTGTTAATACCCCGCGTTTTTTAATGAGATCGCATTTTCATTTGATAGCTCATGAACAACAGATTCCTATTGCTTTTTCTTCAGAAAATCACCACAGATAGGTGTATGAGTCAGCTATAAAATGAAAAAATACTGGAAACATTTTTTGTTGTTCAGAACCACTAAACAGTTTGTGGAAGTATTTGCCTTAAACTCGTATTTGAACATCAGTTCCGCCTTCTTCTCGTTCTCTAAAACACAGACTGTGGAATATTTGTTTCATCACTTTCCAAAAAATTTAGAAACATTTACCCAATGCGCCTTGCTCAGCTCTTCTAGACCACTTACTTTAGATTACCCGCAAATTAAAATTTCCATGTATACATTACTTACTTTTGTCGTTGATGCATCGATTCAGCTTGTTCACGTTGTAAATCAACTGCAGTTCACAGAAAATTAATAGTTACCTTTTTGACTGAACAAAAATTGGCGCTTGTTTAGACCACGATTAGTCTTTCTTTCGCTTAGTCTGTCCCGCGTGACACCAAAGAAAAAATGGGCGCGCGAAGTCCTTGGGCAAGAAACAAGTTTCTAGCTCCCAGGATTTCGTGCGGGATTTCGCGCGGCCAATTTTTTTTCTCGCGTTCATATATGGTGCACGCTCGAGGGACTAAGCGAAAGAGGGACTACTCGTAGTCTAGGTGCTTGACATAAGACTAAGAGGCTCTAGCCATGAGAACTTGATCAAACCACACAGTGTACTCACGT
This sequence comes from Platygyra sinensis, assembly GCA_019787425.1. Classification (NCBI taxonomy): domain Eukaryota; kingdom Metazoa; phylum Cnidaria; class Anthozoa; order Scleractinia; family Merulinidae; genus Platygyra; species Platygyra sinensis. The sequence continues at coordinate 11,031 of JAHPZR010018889.1, read as the reverse complement.
TTGAGTTTCATGTTTTCTTTCGTCAGCGACTGCTCAGCTTTAGTTTTTTCCTACAAATATAAAATACACGACAATGAGAGACTATTATTTACATTTTCAGTTCAAATTATATCATTAATCCTTAATAGAACTGGGATAATTACTTCCTTGTGCTGGCTGGGAGCAGGCCAATTTGTTGTTTAATTTCAGTTCTAACTCGATTGTGCAAATTTATACGCGCGTTGTAATTTTCTCTGTCATAAAATAATAGAGGCAATCGCATGAAAGATCGAGCAATCGAAGATTTACACTACTCGTGATATTTGACAATTCTTTCAAATTTCACTCCCTTAAACTGAGGGTCCTGTAATTTTGAGAGAATTTTTAAATATCACTCGTACTGTGTATATAAATGCATTATTGCACCCGCATTCATGCGATTACCTGTACTAATTTCATAATAATCTTACCTGGATATATTGAATGATACTGTTCTTTAGATTTTCCAGATCTTGAGAAACGTGGTTAATATATTGGATGTAGAAGTTATCTGAAGATAAGAGAACAAGAAGAGGTTAGACAAATGAATTAGACACGGTATCCAGCGAGCGGAAAACTATCTAAACCAAATTTAGTGTTTTTACCGTATTCTTGAGCATCTTTTAGATTTTCTGTGTCCTGAAACAGGTCAACTTTTTGAGTGTCTTTCTGGAAGAAGACAAAAAAACGCCAAGTAAACCAAAACGTTTTTATCAATAGAGCATGTGGGAAATCAGATGGCCTAAAAGGGCCAGTGGCTGGATTTCAGATTCAAATGTTTTGTGTTCTTGATACGATAACGATCATGATGACGATGATGACGATGATGACGATGATGACGATGGTGACGATGGTGACGATGATGACGATGATGACGATGATGACGATGAGGTAATGATGATCATGTTGACGATGATGACGGTAATGATGATGATAATGACGACGATCGAACACGGTTTTTGCAGTGGTTTAATCCTTAAAAACGATAATGACGATGATGATGATGGTGATGATGATGATGATGATGATGATGATAATGACGATGATGATGATGACACTTCAGTCATTATTTCTAAGCCTCTTTGATAAGCCCCTTGTTCTAGCGAATTTCGCGAAGGCAAGCAATCATCCTGGTATTTGTCAGGGGGAGATATGCGATCAGAGGACTAGCAATGTACCCCATCTTAATCAGATTTCTTGCTACAGAGTTGAAATTTGAGAACGCCTGGCGAAAAGCATTCCTATGAGAGTAACTTTGTTTAGGAAAGTAAAACGTTTCCTCAATTGATTAGCATGCAAGCGTTTCTAACTCACCTCAAGTTGCTGCTGTAGTGTTTTTAGCTTCTCGATTTCCTGCAACAAAGTATAGGACGAAATGAGATTGGCTGCCATTGTTTACCGCATTATTCTAATAACATCTGATGCGTTGGAAGTCTCTCCTAAAAACTTTGGAAGTTTGTCAATTACGAGCGGTGATTGGCGAGATTTATATGTAATAACTTTTCGAGTGTTCTAGTCACATTCTACATGGTTTTGCTGCTAAATAAACAAGGAAAATGCTTGGTTTATACCTGTCATAAAACCGCTACACTTGTATGACTTTCACAGTGTTTTGATGGTCAACAACTCTTGATCCGATCACGTGGCGCAAAGAGTATAAAAGGTATAGTTTTTGATAGAAATTAATCTTACTCGCATTGTAGCGAAACGCGCGTTTTCTTGGACAATTATATTAACTCTGATTATTCTACTTATATTCGCACTCGTAAGGGAAATTAGATCTAGTAACTCACTGAATTGCCTAATCGATTCTTCATGGTCAATTATTCCACGCTGATTTCATTGACTCGTCAATTAGTCCTTTGGAATTAAGAACACAACATAAAATTCTTACCAAATCGAGTTTCCTCTTCGCTGATTCGCTCGTAGGGTTATGATTAAACTCGATCACTTTATCGAACAGATCAAACATCTGAAAGAAACAAATCCAAACAACAGTAATTAAACTAGGCTTTGCGCAGACAATGGCGGTATGTCCCGAGCTGTCACTAGCACAGACATGAAGCCTTTTCCACGCGACATGAAATAGCCTACCTGACTGATCATTTCACCACAATGCGAAAGAAAATCAACAAAAGCTTGCATTTTGGTGGGTTCCCGATATATTTCACGTCTGGAAATGTGCAAGAAAGCCAGAAGAAATCAAACCGTTTTGACTGTACTTCTATTCGTAGACAACAAAACCATGGTGACCTCAAAGTGTAAATTAAACCACAAACTGTTTTTAATTTTGAGGCATTTGTTTTTTTTAATAACTTGCAAGAAACCCTGATGAGATTGTATAATAGAACAGTATGCAGTCATTCAGACAATACAGTAACCGCAACCAAAAAAATTAAGGAAGCCCGAAAATTCTAATGGAATTTTGGGTAGCATTTGTGACTATTATTTGCTGGGAATATACTTCAAATTAGCTCTGACGGAGCAAACGAATTGGTTTAGACAGCAAAGATGTGGCATGTTGTCATTACAATCCCCCTAAGTCACGCTTCAAATACAATTGTAGTGCGTGTCCCAGGGTAGTTGATTAATCACCCAGGAGCTCAAATATATCCCGTTGCTCATTAGAGACAGGGGCACATTCTTTTACTTGTTAGGTACCCTATGAGACAGAGAATTTTTTGGTTATAACTGCTCGTTTTTCTTCGCAAAGAAAATATATCTCCGGGCGCTTGGAATTGTACTTAATGGGTTAAAAAAAGCTATACGAACATGACTTTTATCAGTTGGACGCGAGAATATCGTAGTCTGGCAGTCTCTTCCTGTGTTTCGTGTCGTTACTTATGTAAATGAAGGCTGATTCGTAAATCTTGACTAGTGAACTGTCAGGTTGAGTGAATACTATTGCGTTTAAAACCTGCTTGTATTCTTTTTATTTCAAAGATCTTCAGTACTATCACAGTTCATAGATAATTTGACAACTGTTTGTGTAATACACATCGAGTATACTGTAATAAATTCCACTGGTGATTTCTTCAAATACGAAACTTAGCAAAAAATTTCAACATACAATGTAAATGAAACAGTCACAATTTATTTTGAAATAAATCATGGCTGGCAAGTGATGTTTTTGTCACTCAGTTTCTTAATGAAGTAACATGAATATGCAATGAAACGGAGCCGAGGGGACGTAATTGGTTGATAATCTTTTAAATAACCCGTTTAGTTTTATTTCCTGGCAATAAAACCAATCAAAGGAACAAATGCCTATATTGAAAACCCAATAAAAGATTTTAATTAACTAGCCCTCACTGACTTTACAGTCCATTTTCTGTATTTATTAGTCATGTTTAAATGGATTCTGACCAGAAAATAAGCCTTTTAATACCGTTTGACGTAAACGGAAGATTAGTTTAAGCTGTGGCTGCACGTGAAAATATTAAATTGACTTTCATAAACGCTACGGGCCAAAACAACTGAAATATTATAGTTTGAAAAAAACGCTCTACCTAATTTCCAATAGATGTTTCACTTTTTGAGGGATTAAAAAAGTTTCGTTCTCTGTTTATCCACTAGGTAAGTAATCGGTGTAAAAATTCTTGCAGTCAGTTGTGGTGTCGGCTTGGTCGAAAAGAAGAGCTTCCTCCCAAATAGACGCGAGAGGGCATTCTGGTTTTTTATCTTTATTATTTACGTGGTATATATAAAGCTGCCTTAAATCAAGAACAAAAAAAATCCCTTGTTATTTAGCGATATTAAGACGCTAAAGAACCTTTGGTCACCCCTAACTTTGGTGTTGTGAAGGATTATGTACAATTAAGTACTTGGAGCAATGATTTGAACTCAGCCGTACGTGACATGAAATCTGTAATAAACGCACGTAATTTTATCAGTCTCTTATGCGTGTGACAACGAACAAACAGTGTGTAAGTGTATTGAAAACATTGTGACGCTGCATATATCTGCCAGGGAAAGTCAATGCAATATAATAAAACTGTGTTAAAACGCTTAATTAAACTGCCTCAATTTATGTCAATTTGAGACCATTAAGGGTTTTTCCAAAGTGGCGAAACGAATCAGTCCCACAATCGTATTTTTTTCAGTTTCAACTTATGGTAATATCTAAACAATTCAACATATGCAAGCTGTTAATTCACACATGTCGTTGTGAAGTTGAACAACTAAATATTGCTTGTAAAATAGAGCACAAATTTTCTGATTTTTCGAAGTAAAAACTAAAATTAATTACGTTCAGTTTGTTTGCAATACAAAGGTTCGTCTTAAAATGTATCCTGTGTGAAAGTTCAATCTCACTTCCTCGATACAAAGATGCAATAAAAATGTTCGTGATCGATGGTGTCAAAAATGTTTAGATGTTATAAGAAAGATGACAATCTCGTTAAATTGTTCCTTTTGCCAATTTGTCCCCAAACTAAAATCGTTATGGTCAAATGATCTTGGTTACTAAGCAATAAATGAACATTGCTTGTGACATGGAAGCCATTAAAATAATATTCCGTGTACTCAAAAAACAGCTGTCAAAATTTATATATGCCCAGTGCATAAAACGCAAAGATAAGAAAGATTTTTGATAATTTACTTCGCTTTCGAACGTTAATTGCAGAATCAGTAATGGTTCAGTTTTTGCGACTGCAATAAATGCTTTGTTCTATTATCTTAGCTGCGCATGTTTCGGAGCAAAGTTTGCGATTAATGATATCTTGCTTAATTTTGGTTTTGGCAAAGATATTATTTTAAGTATTATATATTGCCATGATACTCTCGAATAAGTTCAAATCTGAAGTTAGTTTTGAAGGATTTCTATAATCCAACTTCCTCAAAAGTATGGCTAATTAAGTTTAGTTTGCTACGATCAAAGAATTGTCCCATACAATCACCAGCTTCGTTTGTTTTGGCTGATCTCAGGAAAGCTCTCTCTAATCGAAGATAACGAGAGAGCAAACTTTCTGCTTACAGCTGAATAGTTTCGTCGACGAATTGAACTATACAGAGCATTAAAGCAATTTGCCGAATAAGACAGAAAAGGATAGCTTCATCTGAAACGCGAAACAGTGCAGTCAAACTAAAAGAGGTTCATAGATTACCTTTGCGACTCGTATTTTCATTTCTTTGGTCCTCTTCTTCATTTCAACGGATGAACCATCCTCCTGTATAATATTATCATAAATTGGCATTATGTTTGCGGTTTATTCAAAGAAAAGAGCATTCGATAAATAGACCACGGTGTCCTCGTAACCGAACGAATTCAACAATTGGTTGAATTGTTTACGAAACACGGTTTTCATATCTTACCTTCCCAGTGTTTCCACTGCGCATAACTGTTGTCATTATAAGTGAGCGTCTGCAGGTTTACATGTGTTCCATCTCTACGGCCTTACAACAGAAAGGCTCCCAACTACCTCGTGTCATGACTATAAACCAACGTTTTCACGCTTTCGCTGCGACGAACAATGTTGCTATGGGTGAATTACTCCATTTAGGCGAACAGAAGCCGAGTAAACTACTACAAATTTGGATTTGTGATTAGAAATTTTCCCTCTTCCTATGTAAACAAGAAGCAATTTCCTCTTAGATACCGCATCTGCTTATTACCTCGCCTGAATATTAAAGAGCTCGGCGGATTAAGTCAATATTCGCCTTCAAAAGCACTTCTGTGGACGTCAGAACATGTTTAAAATTCATTTACTTCGCTTTCGAACTAGCTAAAAATCTTTTGTATGACAAACAAAGCACTTCAAAGGTAATTAATGAGTTTTTATTACCTAAGTGAATTGTGGTGAAGCTTTTTGCTGTTTTATCGACCATGAAAATTACAAATTCACAATGGCGATAAAAATTAAATACATTTTTCTCAACTTGGCGTATGACATTACAAAGTCGTTTTCAAGTGATACGGATCAATACGCAAAAGATATTATTTAGATGGTTATGTTAAAAATAATAAACAAAGGGTGCAATTGTTTTTATTTCAGTCGACGTGACCATCAGCAAGACCGCTCGATTCAATGTTGAAGCGTTGACATAATATCTGCAATGAACCTATTCGACAAATCTTGAGAAGTTAACATGGGCTAAAAAGGAGACTAAGCGAGTTGAGAGAACCATTTCTGAGGAAAGCGAGACGGTCTTTCGAGCCACCTGCTATATAAATTACACATGCGTCTTCGTATAAAAGATTATTTTTTAGCTACTTTGAAAGACCGAAAAGATTGACCTCGACCTCGACATTAGGCACATATCGATCTGTATATCCGTTTGTCTTCAAAAAATTTAGGGAATCTTGTAAAACCTAAATTGCTAAAAAAATGTTTTAAAAAACGACAATTAAATTCGTGATATTTTTTATCTTTTCAAATTTCCCCTTACACAATAATAGAATTTGTGTTGTTAAGCGACAAGGTGGGGTCACAATGAAGGCCCCGTTTACACGGGTCCGGAAAAATCTTTGCACGGACAAAAATTGCACGGTTCCACCTTGGGTTAATAATATGGGACCGACGCAACTGGACGAATTTTTGAACGGCCAAGTGTGCAAGTTTGGGACCTGAAAAAAGAAGGTCAACTTTTTGACCGGCACGGTTCCGTATTTGTACGGACTCGTGTAAACACCCGAACCGTTCAACTTTTTGCTCAGATAGCGCGGTTATGGCCTCGAATCAAATGCCGCGACTGGTCTAAACTTTGCATGGATCCGTGTAAACAGTACTGCAACAGAATTTGCACGGATCTATGTAAACAGGCGGTCCAGAAACAAAATTCGTCCGTGCAAAAATTTGCTCGGACCCGTGTAAACGGGGCCTAAGTTTCGATCGCCGCCGCTACGTCTAACAACTCTCCGATTAGTAAAATTAAAGAATATTGGTAACTTGTCGGGCATGGATAGGAACTTAAGTGTCAAGGTTTCCAGCCGTCGCGGAAGACAGCCGCCGAAATTGAAAATCACAGTTTCTATTCTGAATTTCAAGAAAAATTGCACAACAAGTTTTACTCAGATAAGGTCTTAAAAGAAAGTATTGTATAACTGAATTTCATTATTCTGAAAGTCAGGCGGCAAGAAATCGAAGTGTACAGAGATTTTTAGAGACTCCTGAGAGCCTAACGCGAGGGGGGAGGGGGGAGGGGGGGATGGGTACTATGTTCTCTTAATCCCATGAAAATGTCTCCCTTTCTCCCTTGTTCCCTATTGATAAGTTCAGTTGTTCCCAAATTCTTTGTCAAAGTTAATAGCAGTGATATCCGTCGTGGATGTTCCCTCAAATTACTCAAATTATCCCAAAAAGTTCCCTTGTTTCCTTGAAATTATCGTGTCCCTCGTTCCCCAAAACAACACTCCTGTAGTTCACAAATAAGGTAATGCCGGTGACCTGGCCTTCGGACTGAGCGATCTGGGCTCGAGTCCTGACTGGTTCCTTTTATTTGTTGTAATCTTGGACACTTTATTACTCTCACAGAGCTTCGTTTCAGCCTGGTCAAAAGAAAATGACATGGTCTCTTGATCCAGGTGTATAAATGCTTGGAGATACCTGTTTACTTTGACCGTAAAATTAGCATTACATTTTCTATTCCTGCAGTGAGTTTAAACTTTTGATCCGGCTTAAAGGGCCCTCGTCAGCCACACCTTTGTTTTTGTTTACATGCTGGAATTTGGCTATTATATTCAGATATTCGGAGCCCGTCGAAACGAAGAATAATCACAGTGAAACTACTCAGGATAATTAAACATACCATCAGGAACACAGCTTACATTAAAACAATAACAATTCGCGTCACCATGCTATATCAATAATTTCGATGCCATCGAAAATGGCGGAGGCGGACTAGGATCCTTTAAGGACAAACTCTAGTTAAAGATCTTGTTCACCAGTTTTTTCAAGCGTATATTTCCCCCAAATATAAGCTAGCTAGTTTTGAAACGCAAAATTCTATCTAGAATGAGTCTTCTACCGGCCCCAAGAAAAAGCACAGCGAAAATAATAAAGATAAGCTCAGATTTACTTGAGGAATTTCACGGTAAAATATATCAGTGATTAAATGCCATTAGTTTTTGTTTTGTTCTTTTTCCGAGAGCAGAATAATGCTTAATAGGAAAATAAAGTAATCTAAATTCCAGAAAAGAAACCCGGGGAAAATATTTTAATATAGTTCAGTTAAATCTTTAAATTTGGAACTGCTTGTGCCCTACTGTTTTTGTGTCCGAGAAGCCGATACGACTGTTGGCCGAATACACGAAAACAAAGCGCCGACAATCCTTGTCGGCAACGACAAATAATCGGAGGCTAGCTGTTACGTAATGCAACTAAACGTGGCTACCCTCTGTCGAAAGCACCTTAATTTTATTCAAAATATTTATTTCCCGAGCAAAATAAAGCCGACTTGGACAAAGGTTTAAAATTAATCATCTTCATGTCGAGATAAGAAAACAATTTTAGATAATTTGTTTTCATAACTCCAATTTTAAGCACAGTTAGCTGTATTTGGTCATAATATCTGTATTGACCAGTGTCGAATTCGGGGCCAAAATTTTAACTTTCCAAGTAAATTGGGTTTCCAAAACATTTTTAATTGTTATCGATTATCACAAAAAGCACTTTTGAATCCGGACAATCTGTCAAATAAATACTTTTTGGTAGGAAGTAAATTTCGTCAGACGACTAAACAGTGAAATTATATTAATATCACGGTTATACAGGCGCACAGCTACCAGTCTATACCGAAAAAAAAGATAATGGAAAGTTGTTCAGTTTTCTTGTTGCAGCTGGTGTCTATGGGATGTTTTCTACAAGAAAACCGCAAAACACCAAATCTTTTCCAAGTATCTGATCGAAAAAATATTAACTTTCTTTAATTCGCTGCTTGTCGTTATATTTTTAGCGTCGATTTTATCAGTATCTTGAGGCGATTGTACAAAATCACTCGCTACTGTGATTTGTTGGTAGGTGATTGGCAGGCGGTAAAGCTCAGATAAAAATCTCTCGCAGAAAAAATATTGTATCATTTTCCATAATTAAGGCAGATATTCAAAATGCGTCTTTAGAAACGTGAGCCGAGCACGGATAAGAGATGTTAAGTTTTGTTAACGGCTGTCGACCTTGAAAGAGTTAAATTTGATTTTGTTCAGTAAAGATTTAAAATTATTTTTCTTATGCCGACTGCACTTAAAACCAAATTGTTTTAGTTTGCTTTGGGGTACGATGAGCGTTAAAATCCTTGCTAATGACTTTTAGAATTGTTTTAGCCCGATCAGATAAAGTTACTTGCAATATTTAAGTTTACCCTCGCGGCCAAAATATATTGTTTATAAATAGCGGTATAGACTGCGAAACCCGTCGGACATATTTCTGCTCAACTTTATCTAATTATTTACAATGAATGATAAAAGTCACGTGAACATCAATAAATTCATCTCAAACAGGGTCATATTCAATGGTTTTAGCTCATTTTACGTTTAAATTCAGAAAGACAGTTTTCTGTTTTCAGTACACTTTGCATGCGAAACACAAGAGAATTGACTATTTGTTGTGCAAATGTTTACACCTGTCGGGCTGTCGACAGCCGATTTGAATTGTTTGAGCATTTAGAAAGAAAACAAGGCATTATAAAGCCCTGTTGTCAAACGATAAACCGATTTGCAAAAGTTTCAATTCTTCGCGCAAAGAAAAAAAAAATGACACACCTTTTTCTCATGTACATCTAATGCATTTTCATTCGTTTCATGAAATATTTCAATTATTCTTGTAGGTTAACTTGTCACACTGCTGGAGAGTAATTTTTCGAGAAATACACTCAGTAACTTAGGGAATTTTGATTTTATTTAATCGGTTTAAGCCCCCTCAAATTCGAGATTACAATCGTTAATCGGTATTTGCGAGTTTGTCATCTAAGCTTGCGTTTCGAAGTTCACATGAAAGGAGACTTCCATTCCACGCGCGCAAATTTCAGTTTGCACGATTAAGTCAACTTTCCCTTAGATTTCACAATAAGTTCACGTTCGTTTGCTTAACACAAGAAAAATGCAGCTATTTTGTCTTAACCTTGCGTAGGCCTAACTTGGAAATCAAAATGAACTCGGGATCCAGCAGTGAGATTCATATAGTGATACATGTTGTCTTGTGAATTCGCTTCAACTTCCCACGGTGAGACCAAAATTCCATTTAAACTTCAGTAATGGATAAATCTTCACAAAATGTGCCGTTTTGCTTCATTGATACGACGGTAAAACACAGCTAAACACCGTTGGGTAACTAATTCTCGGGTCTGTGAATGTAATTAGCATTTATGCAACCTCGGTATAAAAAACTGTTGTGAATAAACTTGAACGAAATTTATATTCTTATCTTTGCTGTTTATGGGGAGTCGACCTTGCTGTTTAGCATGCCAGGCAATTCCAACACGATATTTCTTCATTTCTGCTTCATTTACGTGTAACAAAAAATATCCGGCTTATCCCAGTCTCTGTCTAAAAGAAGAAATGATATCCAGAAAAAAACCCTCAGAATTAAAGCGAACCATGCGTACTGGATCCAGTTCTCGCCTGCTGAGAAACTTCTACTGTCTTTGCATCGTTCACTTTTTCCTCACTTTTTTCGTTCTTCGTTCTCGCGTTCGTCGACGAATTTTTGGCTCCTACCTCCGGCAAAGAATGCTGCTTCTTTACGCTGGAATAAAAATGAAAGCCTTCGCTTTTTGATCCGTTTTCAGGCGACGAAACAGGCGAACTTGGAGCCTCCTGGTCGTTCGTACATCCGCTGTCAGAATTCGCTCTTTCGTACATTCTTCTTCTCCTTGCTTGACGAATGTATGACAGCATGATTTGCTATTTCTTTCAACGTTGATTCAAGATTAAAATTGCTGTTTCCCGCTTTAGTTGTTCAGTGAAATCGATGTGAGGACTCGTTTGACGATTATTTACATATTCTGTTTTCTTAAGGATTTGATATTATGAATAATAATGAGACAGGCGCAAAGTTCAAACCCATTTATGGCCATTCATGA
>JAHPZR010018882.1:5000-11774 GCA_019787425.1 Platygyra sinensis | reverse complement strand
AGGACAACAACAACCCGCCACACGGTAAGTTTCATCGATCTTTATTTCCATTTTCTAGCAAATTTCTAGACCTAAACTTCGCCTCATATGTTCTATATATTTACCGATATTATGATACCCCAGTGCGACACACACAGTGAGCCTGCAAGTTACCAATGGTTGAATTGCAGAATTAAGGATAGTGTACAGATTCCTGTAAAAATTCATTTGGGCAAGTGATTGTCAGCAAATGAAATGTTTCAACGATCTGGGCCGGGTTGTTTGAAAGCCGGTTAACGTGAACCCAGGATTAAACGATAACTGCAGCATTATTTTTTCTTGTGTAGTTTGAGATTACTACAGCTTAAAACTGCAGGGTAAAAATATAAACAGAACACCTCACCGAAAAGCTACAAAACTGAAATCAAAATTCTCGTAACCCTAGGTTAGCTTAATCAGGCTTTGAGCAACCCGGCCCTGATATTCGAAAAATAAGAAAGTTCAGTAAAGACTGTTTGCTGTTACAAGCTAATGGGCTGGAACGTTTTGGGTTCTGCTGTTGTTGGTTTGGTCTTAAGAATAATTTCAATTCGTACATTGTTTCTTTCTCAGCTCTTCTCGTTTTCTTTCAATTGTGATTGATAATTTCTGCCTAATGACCTTTGGGCTTGGCAGTTGCCTTTGGTGGTTCTCACGAATTGTTATCTCTACCTCATTTCACAATATTCCGACTGAGTTCACATTTCTGGTGGAGCTCGTGGTTTTCCTACATAGTGTTTTTCTCCGATTTTCTTCATAATTTTAGTTATGTTTCAAACTTTTAAAAATTTCGTGATCACGTAAACATCCCTGGCATACAGCTTGTTATTGCACACTCAAGAACTTTTCGTCGAGGCCATCAACTAGCTAGCTTCACATTTTTTTGTAGGTGCGATAGTCATTCCGCACAACCAGAGTGATCATGAAGAAACAGACAACCGATGATATTTTTATCAATCTTCCTGCTTTTTATTTAACATCAGCAAACGTAAAAAAATGCAAAGCACGCAGGAGCCAAAAGAACTCCGCGTTATATATTTAAGCCTTTGATCATCGTCCCATTATAAGCGATTATGCAAGCATGAATATTTTGTTTAGAGATCTAAGCCTGGGGTTTAGGAACTTCTTCAACAAAGATCCGGGACACTGAATTCCACCCTGTGTATGCGTCATAACTTCCCTTCCTTCCGACACAATTACCAACCCAGAACCCCACGCGCACCTTGCCTTTGTGGATGTTGTTGCAGTGCCCCTCAATATGGCGGACGCGATGGAGATTTTTACCACTTCCTTTATCCAAGTACACAATACCGTCAATTGGAAGAGGGCCTGAACATTCAGCACCGTTGAAAGTAAAATACCAGCGTTTACAGCAGCTGTCACAGCCGGTGATTCTAAGAACGCCAGTCCAGTAAACATGGAGGGAAGTGTCAGAGAAGTTCTTGTTGAACACACAGTCCTTTACAGAATAAAAATTGAAGAGAAGTGAAAGGAACCGATGAATAATCATGCAACAAGAAAAAGTATTTTCCTTCCAGTGCCTAAGAAGCAAAAAAATAATTGCTGCTTATTGGAAAGGCTTTTCAAAGTAAAGAAGAACAGCGTTTTCTCTTTTGGACTATCTTTTTTCGCTTTATATGTATTTGCGTTTGTGTTTTATGCAAATGAGAAAAGGTTTCACTGGTGTTTATATAATAAAGTACAATACTCAATCAAGAATATCTCTAGAAATATTAAAGCAGTCTTCTTTAAATTTCGCACCAGAAATGTACATCGCAAAAGAAACAAAATGACAACTGTTATGCCGTTGCCATAACAACTGTTATGCCGCTAGCCCTGTTTTAATTACATCTAAAATTCCCAGATTTCATCACAAGGATCATCCACTCCCAACAATCTACAGGGGAGAGTTAAGACAATGTGGGAACCATGTCTGCTGCGAGAAAGACCCCCTGTCCTACTCAAAAAGGTCACAGATGGGGATATTTGGTTTTTCACAGAAAGAGACTGGAACCAAGGGTGTTTCCATGGCAACAGTATAGTAGGTGTTGTTCTGTTTCTTTTGTGATGTACACTTCTGGTGCAGGGTTTTAAGATCACTGTCCCAATGTTTCTAGAGATATTCTTGATTCAGTATTTTATCGTTTCAGTAGAACTATTAATGACATCATCACTTTCTTCATCTGAATAATACAAAAACATGAAAATCTCTAGAAAGAAAAAGGATTCTCCAAAAAGGTAAACGCCATTCTTCTTTACTTTGAAAATCCTTTCAAATAAGCAGCAATTATTTTTTTTTACTGTATAGGCACGTTGGTAATCATAAGATTATGTATGTACTTTCTAGGGTGGAAAGTAATTGAAAATGGCTGACAACGCTTAATATGACCTAACCACCACTGGAACTGAAATGAAACACACAAAAAAAAATGGGCGGTGTACTTATTGCCAGAGTATTGCTATTTTCTTGTTGCTAATAGAAGCTAGTAGATACTTCCGTTACATTCCCAGAAAGTTTGTATGTTTTTCAGTATAGAAGGCAAGATGGCGGACAGGCATGTCAACTTATGCTCCCGCGTAATTTCGCTTATTCTCATCACCCATCTAGTTATTTTACCTTCTCGCGATGGAGAATTCTATATGTTTGGCTACCGTTATTCGCGTCTACATCTGGAAGCGACCAGCGCAACGACAGAACCTGATAAAGCTTTTTGTTTACTTCCAAGTCCCTCGGCAGTTTCAAATAGAAGAACGAAAAGAGCGTTTATGACTTGCCGAGTTCCCTACGACGTGTCAGGAATATGCTCATTCCAACTAAACAAGCTCTCTAGTGACGTCCATCCTAACCCTGGCCCTCTCAGGCTGGCATAAAGTTCCCCTGCGGCGAATGTCAGAAGTCCGTCCGTAATAACCAGGACGCCATTTTGTGTGCCATGTGCGATCAATGGTCTCACGCAAGATGCATTCGCATGGGCAGGCAAGTTTTTAAATATTACTTGGATAACCCATCACCTTGATTGGGAGTGCGGTTTTTGCTCTCTACCTAAATTCAGCAACTCTTTTTTCGACCAAACCAGGAATGAGTCTCTTACAACAGAGGACAGCATTCATAATGAACTCAGCACTAATGTCAAAGCTCCTCCAAACAAATAGAGACTGATAATTATCTTCATCAAGCTGCCCCACATCTTAACTCCTCACCAAAGGACTTAAAAATTGCTCATCTGAACATTTGTAGTATCCGCAACAAGATCGACGAGCTAAGAGTACTACAATCCATTTGTGGTTTTGATATAATTGCAATTACAGAAATGCATCTGAACAGATCAATTTCTAATGACCCTTTGCGCATAGATGGGATGAAGTTCTTCCGCCGAGACAGTTCAAAATGCAGGGGAGGCAGATGTATTTTATTCTGTGCTGAACATCTGCAGACGATCATTCGAAAAGACTTGGACTGCAAGGATCTTGAGGCAATCTGGGTGCAGATAAAATTTCCTACAATTTCTGCACTGTTTTCGGCTATTTACAGATCAGAACAAGAATCTCCTAACTTCTTTGAAAATATGCATGGCGCTCTTGAGAAAGCATGGATGAAGTCTGACACTATCATCCTACCAGGAGACTTCAACTGCGATCTTTTTGGTCTAGAAAACAAAGTTGGAAACGCAATTCAACCAAAAGTTAGAAGGCTGCTGAATTTATTCCAGTCGTTCGGCATGCAAAATATTATTAACACGCCCACCAGGATCACACTTGAATCACGCACTCTAATTGATCTGATAGTAACAACAAAGCCGAGATAATCGAGCGTAAAGGTGTCCTACCTTTGGGAATTTCTGACCATTGCTTAATATATGCAACTCTAAGTCTATCACAAAACCGTCCTCCACCTAAAGTTACAAACATTAGGAGCTTTAAGAAGTTTCAGGTAGATCAGTTTCAGGCTGATATCTCAGCTGCCCCGTTTCATGAAGCCCAGATATTTGATCACAAAGATGATGTTCTCCGGGCATGGAACTCTTTGTTCGGTCTGCGACTTCCATGCGCCTGTTAAGCGTGTTAGGATCCGGAGTCAATCCCTATCCTGGATGGATAACAGCATTAGATGGAAGATGAATTTGAGGTATAAACTTTTTAGACAGCTATTTGCAATAACGATCAAAATATCTACGCTAGATACAAAAGAGTTAGAAACGAGATCACATCTGAGTTGAGAAAAGCAAAGTCGCGGTACTTTAATGAGAAGATTGCCTCAGTTAGGTCAGCTGCGGCGTACTGGAACTTAATCGCTGAAGCGACTAATCCCCAGTTAGAAGAAGCAAAATTGGTCCTCTAAAAAGAGAAGATGGCAGCCTTGCCGTTAATGACAAAGATAAAGCAAACTTGATGAATGAATTCTTTACTAATATCAGCATAAAACTTGGCAGCAGAATCGACAACTTTTCACAGCAGATTGACCACACAGGATGCCCAGCCCCCTCGGTTTCAGGGATATTCGTGTCTGAAGACTTGGTGCTGCACAAATTAAAAGCCATCAAGTCTAATAATTCTGCAGGGCCTGACGACATATCACCAAACCTTTTGAAATTAGCTGAGCCCGCCATCCATTCTCGTCCCCAGAGGCCGCGATCCTTTTGGTCAGTTAAGGGGATCACGACCTCTGGCCCGGTCCAACGACATTCCGGTTTTGAATGGCTTTGTAAACACAATAGATTGAGACCAGAACCAATCAGATTTGTCAGACTTGACTCTGAGCATACGCAGAGTGACGGGAAGTCCGTGAAAGGCGGACTTCCGAAGCTGGACTTGGCCAGAGGTCGCGATCCCCGTAACTGACCAAAAGGATCGCGGCCTCTGGGGACGAGAATGCCCGCCATCGTGATGCCCCTGACTCGATTATTTCGGTACTCACATTCGAGAAACTTTTACTGGCTAGAAAGAGGCTCGTCTAGTGCCAGTGTTAAAGAAAGACGACGCAGCCGACATAAGTAATTACAGGCCAATAACGCTTTTAGGTGCCCCAAGTAAAATTATGGAATAGTATGTTTCTGACACCATAGTCCGCCACGTTTTCGGTACCTGATCACAGACTACCAGTGGGCGTACCGTGAGGGGTATTCCACGGAACTATTGCTCGTTCACGTGTCTGAAACCTGGAGAAAGGCTGTTGATCAGAACAAAGTAGTAGCAGTAGCGTTTATAGACTTTAGAAAGGCTTTCGACTGCGTATCTCATACGACTAGCACTACTACACAAATTGAGACATCAGTTTGGTATTCAAGGACCTTTGTTCTCGTGGCTGACGGATTATCTATCAGATCGAACTCAATTCTCAGTAGTGAATGGCCAGCATTCTAATGTTGCGAACGTTAGATGTGGTATTCCACAACGATCAATACTGGATCCCACACTGTTTGTATTATACACAAACGACCTGCCAAGTTCAGTTTCCTCTGGATCCGTGATCATGTATGCAGATGACACCACTGTCTACTACATTGGTGACAATGCGGACAATGCTGTGATGTCTCTTAACGCAGCATTAACAGATTTAAACAGGTGGTGCCAAAATAATTTGTTGACCCCTCACTCACGAAAGTGCGAAGCAATGTTATTGATGAAAAAAACAATGATCGGACCTATAAACTCGGTGTACATTGGGCGAGATCGAATTGAGTGGGTTAATCATATATATTCGCCTCCTCGGCATCACAATTGGCGACAGACTTTCTAGGTCACAATACCTTACAAACATAAAAAAAGAGTTTCGTAAACAAACTGAACCTCGTAAAGAGGAGTTCTTTCTTGGGTAGAGAAGTTTTCCTGGATTTGTTCTATAAAGTTGTATTGCCTGCTGTTTTATATGGCCTGATCGTGTGGGGAGGAAGTGCTAACGCAGAACAGCTAAACTCCTTGGAATCACTACACCGTAGAGCAGCAAGGATGACCTACAATCTGCCCTACGATATGCCATCCGCTGATGTTTACCAGCATTCTACTTGTAGCACTTTAAGTCATATGTATGAGCTTCGAGTGATTACCTGAACTATTTGCAAGGTATTTAGTGACGATGCTCCCCATGTATTATCTCACTTAGTGAACAAATCTTGTGCTGCTTAAGACTTAAGAAGGAGTAACAGGATCACAGTACCACGCTCTAATTAGCCACAGAGGTGTCATCTTGTGGAACGCTGTCTGCACGTACTACACCGGCTGCCAATTTAAGGCTTTTATCGTAAAGAGAAGAAGGACAGGCATGTCAAGGACCTAGATTTTAGTGCCCAGTCAGTTCAGTCGATTCCCAGATTTTTTCAGGATTTTAAGTGCGACTTAGTCGAAATTTATGAATCTTGCTATCATAGTTACTTATTTAAAATTGTGTCTGTATTTTACCTAATTTATATTTTATAATCTCATTATTCTTATTATTGTTTCCTACTGTAAATTATTTTCTAGATGTAACTCAGTTTTAACATGTTTTTACTGATTTTTAATATGTACTCGTTTCCTATATACACGACCCCACAGGCACAGGCATTAAACTTCCATTGTGTTTAAATAAAGGATACGTATGTATGTGTGTATGTATGTATGTGTGTATGTATGTATGTATGTATGTATGTATGTATGTATGTATGTATGTATGATAAGCTCAGTGAGGTTGAGATAGCTGTGTTCTGTGATAAGATACAAAACAAAGCATTTTTGTAATCATTCACCTTGATCAGACCATGATCTTTGTCGTCATTTAAG
>JAHPZR010018881.1:42500-45362 GCA_019787425.1 Platygyra sinensis | reverse complement strand
CATTTCATCATGACAAGAACAAATTGGACGACAACCGAGAGGAAGAGAGCCCCTTTCCTGTCGTCCGTTCTGGAAGCAATTGGATGCCCCCTAAGTCTGCTTATCCTGAAGTCGAACTTTTCCTAAACAATGTTAGAAAGGACATTTTGGAGCCAAGAAACCTAAGTAAACCAAAGGACAATCTTACTAGGAAAGAAAGGTTAGCTTTACGTAATTTGAAACATAGTGATAACATTATTAGAATTCAAGATAAGGGTTCAAGGTTTGTAATTCTTAATCGGGAAGAGTACCACAGCAAGATGTTAGGGCAGCTTAACAATAGCTTGCATTACGACAAAGTTGATTCGGATCCTACACTTGATCATTTTGAGCAGGTTAAGAACTGGGGTCGTAAATGGCTTTCCGAAGGGCAGATTAGTCAGGAGATTGCCACGTGGATTACTAATTTGGAGCCAAAATCGGGGGTAGCTTTTGGAAATGTTAAGACACACAAAAGAGACAACCCACTCCGTCTCATTACATCTTGCTGTGGTACAGCTATCGAACGACTCTCTGCTTTTACTGAATTCTACCTTAAACCGCTTTCCCAAAACCTTCCATCATTCATTAAGGATTCCACTGATTTAATCAACAAGATACAAGCCTTGAATGCAAAAGGCCCACTCCCAGTAGACTCTTTACTCGTTTCCTGGGATGTAGTGTCAATGTTTCCTAACATTGAAAATAACTTAGGTTACCGCTTACCGCTGTTAGGAAGGCGCTCGATTCTAGATCGTCTAAATTTCCCTCTACTGATTGCACAGCTGAGGCTGTTGAAATTTGTCTTCGTGTTAATAATTGCCATTTCTCGGAACAAAATTTTGTACAAAAACATGGTACGGCGATGGGACCAAAAAATGCATGTAGTTATGCTGATTTAGCGATGGGTATAATTGATGAGAAAGCCAAATTGGAAGGTAACTTGAAACCGATGCTCTGGTGGAGGTACAGGGATGACATTTTTGATCTCTGGACCCAGGGATTGCCTAAATTGCTTGAATTCACTGATTACATTAATTCTCTGTACCCCACCATCAAATTTGAACTGGTCTATTCAGATAGTTCTTTGCATGTTTTAGATCTTACATTACACCTTAGGGATGGGTTTATTGTTACTGACATTTATTCTAAACCTACTGACAGCCACCTTTATTTGCCTTTTTCTAGTTCACATCCGTCACATTGCAAAAGGGCAATTCCCTATGGGGTAGCTCTTAGAATTAAGCGCAATTGTTCAACTAATGATTTTTTACAAACTAGGTGTGAGGAATATAAAGGGTATCTGAAGTTGCAAAATTACCCCGCAGATTTAGTTGACAAACAGTTCGATAAGGCTCTTAAAATTCCCAGACCCGAACTTTTAAACAAAAAGGTGAAAGCTGTCAAAAAAGTTTTTCCTCTGGTACTCGATTATAATCCCATTTTGCCAGACATTCAAAACATCATTAGGAAACACTTTCATTTATTAAGATCTTCATCCCAAACCACAGATATTTTTCCAGCTAAATCTGTTTTTCCTGCTTACCGCCGAACCAAAAATCTCAAAGAAGTTCTAGCGCCATCTAAATTTCGACCAAATTCTGCTGCTAATCAGACGGTCAACACAGGCGGTTTAAATGTGATAAAAATAGGTGTGACCTGTGTAAGAATTTCCTAATTCATGATTCTAAATTTCGAAGCTCAGCCACAGGTAGGCAATATCCTATCCGACAAAAATTGTCCTGTTCATCTAGAAATGTAATTTACCTTGCAACGTGCTGTAAATGTGAGCTACAATATGTGGGTTCTACATCAACAGAGTTTAAAATTAGATTCCGTAACCATAAATCGAATATGCTTAACAATAGAAGAACATGTGAATTGGCAGTGCATTTTAATAGTTCCCAACACGACATTTCCCAAATAAGTTTTGTCATTATCGAACAAATCATATCCTTCCAAACCCCATTACACTTAGACCAGTTACTGCTTACAAGAGAAGCTTATTGGATGACGCAACTATTCACACTTAATCCACATGGCCTTAGCAAAAGGCGTGAATTCCGCTCCAAAAATCGTATTAATTATAGTAATTAGGCCGCTTCACATCTTCTTGCTTGGAATAAATCGTGACCTGTCCGGTTATTTTATTGTATTTTATTTATTAGTTTGCCGTAAATGGTTTCAATTGTTTTGTAATTTACGTCTGGCGTTCATGGGCTCCGTTGGAGGATTCTGTTATTTTTGTTTTAAGCGTGCTGTTCATGGGCACTCAGCAGGGAATTTATTACAGTATTGTTTAAGGGCCCTGCTTTGGGACTATGTTATGGCCTTAATTACGGTTATTCAGAGGCCTTTTGCGGGGAATGTGTTACGTTGGATCTATTACATAACTTTTGTCACTTGCTTGTATTCGCACTATTGCTATTTTGTCTGTAATTTTGATCTTTTTATACTTTTTAATTTAGCCGCTTATATAAACCAGTACCTCTGATACGCACAACCATTGTAAATAGTTTTTAGTTTTTAATTTTTAACGTTGATCTGAGGAAGGCTGAATAGCCGAAACGTTATTAAATCGAGTCGGACCAGTTAGAAGTTTGCCCCACTGTTTTTTCCGAGTATTCGTCTATAAATTTACGTGGTGGTATTGCATCCTTTGGATCCTTCTGCTGTGAGTACATTGTTGGTGTAAACCTTTTTATTCTGTCTATATATATATATATATATACATATATATATATATATATATATTGAAAATAGAAAAAAAACTACACTTTCATCCCGACAAGCCTGTTTCGTGATTACTCACTCTTCAGGGGATTTTAATGGTAAGAATATTCA
>JAHPZR010018881.1:10000-35000 GCA_019787425.1 Platygyra sinensis | reverse complement strand
GGTACTTACAGTGCACGAGTTTTCCGTTTTGTCATGAAAGGCCAGATAGACGCAAGAGGTCATTGCCCACGAAAACTTCTTAAAGATAAGAACATCTCTGAATCAGCAATTCCCATTATTCAACATCAAATAAGCTTACAGTTCGCAGCCCTGGCACTGAACTGAAAACAAAAATAGATCACAAATGCACTGCTACTACTATAAGCTAACATTTGGTCCTCTTTGAGGCTAACTGTTATTTTAAGACTAGAACTGTAATAGAAACGTGAAATGAATAACACCCAGAAAACAAGTAGAAAAAACTCAACTAAAAGTGGAAATCTTGAGGCATTCTAAGTAAAATTTGACAACGTTGCTCGCAAGACCAAGTAGAAATTGCTGAAAGCTGCTATTGAAAATATTCGCTCCATCGAGCAATGGGGATATATCTGATACACATTTGTTACTAGTATTATGGTTGAGGAGTTTTCGTGGGTAATGGATAATTTACGTCGACGGGCTGGCCTAGGGATCAGGAAAGTGCAAACTTAAGGTAAAAATCTCAAGGCACTCTAAGATTAATTTGACGACAGGGCTGAATTTCCGTTCCCATGTTTAACAGCGATCAACATGTACCAGAGGAAATCCGCTCTACATATCAGCGGTACTATGGTGCGGTGGAAGGCTGACCTCCTGAAATATTACATTTCCGAAACGAAAGCGAACAGTTTCCTTTAGGCCACCGTAGCATTTGTCGGAAAGATCTCTAAGAAAGTCTCGAGCTCGGTCTTCGAACCTCTTAACTAAGTTCTTGATGGTGTCAGATTATAACGACTCTCAACCACTGACGTGGAATTCACCGCAAGAAGATCTTACTTTCGAGGAAAAACTCTTCATATTACGAAGATATCACGGGATGCACTGTCTTTGAATTATTGGCTGAGCAAATTTGTCATGGAAGTACCTAAAAAGAGTAGAGAAAGGTATCCTCCAAAGATTGTGTATGGCATCGTATGCGGAATCCGACACTACCTTGAAGAGAAGAATGGAGCTGAAGGATTAGGTGCGCTCGATAACTGCGACAAAAGGTAAGACATTCAATATTTCCAAAATTAAAATGATCTTCTGGCTTGAACAAATTCGGTTTATCATTTGAATGCTCGTACTATTTTTGTAAGGTTTCGTCGAGTACTGGACACAGAACTGAAATGTTAGAAAACTAATTTACTATATCAAGATTGTATTGAAATGTAACGTATTTTTGAAAAGTCATTGAAATGCAAGTGTTTGATCTGAGATCAAAACTCTAAAGATCTTGATCTGGTGTTTCATTGGGTATCAAGATCCATCCACCTGATGCGCGAATGGATGATATTTAATTTGCTGGCTCCTTTTTGAATTATTAATGAGTTTGTGAATTTCAGAATATAACTCAGTACACTTACTTCCTTTCACTTGCTGGCAGTCTCATCTCGTCCCAAAAAAAGAATATTTAATCAACACGATTATGAACTCAGCGTCATCTCGAGCTAGAAAACAGCATTAGAAAATGTTAGCATTTTAAGAAAAGAAACTGGTAGCGTTAGACGAGGTACATTTCTTGAACAGAACAAAATCACGGTTTTACAAGCATAAACTAAATTTTATTTTCTGGAAATGAAGTTTCATCAATGTTGCTCATAATGTACCTTTACTTGGTGCACTTTGAGTAATTTAGAAATCAGCCTTTTTAGGTGTAAAAAAACCAACTTTTTAAATTTGTAAGCAAATGAGATTGATAAACAAGAGTTGAGAAAAAAGAATTTTTCTCAACTCTTGTTCATCAGGAAACATTTTCGTAGCAACATGAAACTTTCATACTGATTCAAACTGTTCAAAAACTTAAACTATTTTCTTGCCTCTTCAAGTTCCCAAATTTATTCTAACGTTACTCATTAAGGTGAAATAAGCGACATCATATGACCATGCTGGTTTTTGACGTTGCTTTTAATAAACATAAACTATTACCGTGTTGTTTCTCCCCTTTCCCCTACTCTCTTGTTTTCATCGAGAAGATAAATCAACTACACAAGTAAATGTTTTGTCACTCTTCAAGACATCTCGTTTTTAATATTATTATTATGATGAAACTGGGCTCTTTGAAGGCATCCGAGTTCTGCTAATGCCTATGCTCGAAGGCACAAAAATTGTCATTTTGCAAATTTGTTGACCCATAGCAAACGTATTTTACTATTGGAAACTCAGAAAGGGTTGCAAAAACCTTACGGGTTTTTGGAATTGTTGAACAGCAGGTGGTTGAAGATTCACTGATTTGGCCTAATTTGGTTGGTTGGTTAAAATCACAGGTTCTCTAATTCTTAACCGTCTATCGCGATCCCTACCGATTTACCAAGACTATCAGTGCTTGGGTATCAGTATACCCCAAAATTGGCCATTTGTGTTTGATTATTTTTGGTTCTTTCGATCGATATTATTAAAATCTTTCATTAGCAAAAAGTCATACGGAAAAAGATTGGTTCTAAGCAAAGCTCAATTGAACATATTTTCCAGGAGGGAGGGGGTGACTCTATTGTTTTCGAGTATCTGTCAGAGACCGACTCATCACTGCCAGTGTGACGTCACATAGCAACAAGTCGAAGCTTCGCTCGGCTTGCCCAGATTTGGCGTCGGGACTCCATTGAATTCAAAGAAAAAGAGGATAATGCAAGCTATTATTGCGCTATCATTCACTAATTTGGCATAAGTGTGCAAGCTTTGTAGTGGATATTGTCTGTGAGTACAACTGTTTGTTGTTTTGTGTGCGTATTTTGTTCCAAATTTTATTGAAAACAAATCGGGTCAAGTGGGGCTACCGCCATCTTGACTTCCGGTCAAGGAAAGGCCACCCAAAACGCCCGCCGTTTTCTCTTCAAGTTTTCAACAGAAGTACCTCATAATAGGAGGTTTTATAGACTTCGTTTTGTAATCCATGAGCCGAAACCCGGAGTTTTAATACTCATTTTATCCACTGCGGGACTGCGGGAGCAATAGTTTTACTCGTCTTACTTTCATAGTAATAGTTTTACTCGTCTTACCTTCATCAACCCATAAAATGGCAATACTCATCGCTACGTCTCCTATTGTCAAAGGTTTATTGGCTGTCGAAACAAAGGATTCTTTTGTTCTGTGGTTGGCAAAATTTAAATTTCAAAAGACTTATTTGTTAACAGTGAATATCGCTATACAACACCAATGCGGGACTACGGGAGCAAGCGTTCAATGTCACGCAATCGTGGCCGGGTATTCTGAAGTCGCTCTCCAAATGCCATTCCATTAACTTTGAAGGGATTGTTGAGACGAACCATAAGTACTGAAGGCTTAATTTTCAGCACAGAGCAAACTTGATATACCATGTACCAAACCTCCTATTCTGGGATCAGGACATCTCCGAATTTCTGCGTGGGCTCCGGAAAAACGTTGTCAATCCATTAAACTTTGTCGACGTCTCCGGCACTTGTAAGTATGCTTCTACTCAAAATATGAGGCTTTCGAATAACTTATCCTACCGAAAATTACTGCAAAGAAGTCGTTCATATATTTTAAATCCTGGGTAACAGTAAACAAAGTAATCGAATCATCAAAAAGTCAGAAACTTTCACATTTCTTTCAGTTGAAGTGCACCTAACACCAAAACTTTTTTTCGCTAAAATAATAGAGCTTATTTTTGGAGTAATTTGGCGCAAAAATGTTTTGATTTGATTAAATCCTCGAGTTTTTATGCCCCGTCAAAGTACGTCCAAATGCCGCCACGCGACCGAGTTTAACGAGGCATGGGTCGAGGGCCGGATGTGACGTCAAATCCAGAACACGATGATTCTGTAGTTCGCATATTTACTTGTTTTGGGGGGACAGGCTGAGAAAGTAGTTCGAGGAGCCAGGAGCATTGTAAGGGGGATGTAGCTACTCAACAAACTTACAGGAGGTATTACGCTTCATGTCACACCGATTTTATTAAGAGATGATCCACGTGAAGCGAAGAAATGTAGAAAGCGATGGGTCGATTTCGTGAAAGCGAAACGCGAGCCGTCTAGGAGTTTGTTGATCTGTTCTATGAATTTCAAACCAGATGATTTCGTTCGACGCCTCGATTTTGAGGAAGGAGGAGGAGATTTTGCTGAGTCCATTGCCGGATTTCATACGTCGGGGGCCTGGGTACAATCGGTGTATTATGGGATTAACAACACAAGACCCATATATTCAGAAAGAGCACACCGAGCTTTTCAAAATCTGTAAGTTTCGTGTTAATTAGGCCAATATTGAACAAGATACAGCCATTCAAAAACGTAAAAATTTAGTAACAAATGTATGGATTGCCGGACACTTGTCCGGAAAATGTATGGATTTCCGGACAAGTGTCCGGCAATCCATACATTTGTTACTAAATTTTTACGTTTTTGAATGGCTGTATCTTGTTCAATATTGGCGCAATTTACACGAAACTTAAGGATTTTGTAAAGCTCGGTGTGCTCTTCCCGAATATATGGGTCTTGTGTTGTTAATCCCATAATACACCGATTGTACCCAGGCCCCCACGGTATGAAATCCGGCAATGGCATAAGCAAGACGAATTTGGTTAAATCTGCTTCTCAGATCTATCGATTCATGCATCCGCTGTTGGATCTGAGAATGTGTATACTTAATTGGCCACTCCCCGTCGGGGCTTTTCAGGACCAATGCAAACAAGAAAGAAACAGCAGTCAGTCAGCGCAGCCGATAGAGACAGAAGGCAAGAGAATAGTGAACGAATTTTTTTGAGCAAATGTTCTCTGCCTTAATATCCTTAAGTTTCCTTTCTTGGTCAATTCTTAATTTGAAAGAGAAATCCGGGAGGGTAATTTTGGCAGAACTCAACTCCTTTCCAAGTCACTCTTCTTTGAGTCTTGACAACCTTCTAACTCACTGCAACAATATCATTAGCTCATGTTTGGAGGGAAGCGACGCTACATTTATTTCCACATTGCACGTAAAGAATACAAACATTGTGTCAAGACGGATAATAAGTTGATATACATCATGAACGCATTAGTTAAATAATTCTACGAAAGTGAATGGGCTTCAATGTTATTTCAAAGATTTATTATACGAGGTAGACAGGATAGAAGGTGCGAAAATATTGTAAACACGCGTCACGCGCTACAAATTATCTTATTACTCTATGACTTCTACATATCTTTGCCGTCGAGTCTGTCCTTCAGAGCTCGGTCGAATTCTTTAGTAGCTTCTACCTCCTGGTATTTGGTTGTCTTTTCTTAGTTGGCCAGAGGCTGGGCGGCTGGGTGCTCGGCAAAAGACTAGCAAATAAATCAGCTTGGTCGTCGTCGAGTGAAGTCCTACTTCATGTCTTCAGCGATATAATACATTTCAGAGTCTTCTGAGTCATCATTCATTTCGGAATCCTACGAAGTAGAAGACATTGTTACTAAAAACAGAAATCTGTTGACTGTGGAGTCCCAGCGAAAAACTTGTGCGGCGAAATCGCTACTGCACTCGTAGAAAATAGAAGAACTGACTGGGACAGCCGAAGCGTTCGTTCTCGATTTGACGTCACAGCTTACACTCTCCTCAGATTCCCCATGTGCGGTCGCGAACCATTGAAACTCGGTTTTGACGGGGCATAAAAATTCGAGGATTTAACCAAATCAAAAAAAGTTTTCGCCAAATTACTCCACAAAATAAGCCTTATCAGGAGCCATAATCAGGGACGGAGACCGTAAGTCTTGGGATGCGCGTGGACCCATGATATGGGACAATTTTTCTATTTTTAGAACAAATTGCGCCATCCTGACGTCATATATCCGCGATGATCCACGTACGCGTCTTGGGCTCTCGCGTGGATGTTGTCACGTTGTGTGATGAAATGGTGAGAGTTGCGAGATTCTCCTTCCGATTTTTCACAGCGATGACAGGGAATAAGGCAGAGAAGAACCAGGGCTCTGCTATGGACTTTTATGCTCTGATTTAATGGAAAAGGTGTGTTTTTCAGGGTCGAAAATTTCTTTAATTTCGCGCTGTAAATGAATAAAATCCGTTCGCCGGCTAGTTATTCCCGTAAACTTTTGTGTTTGTTTTGTAGAGAAAAGTTCTGTAAGAAAACTGTTTACTCCGGTATCGAGTTAATTTGTGAGTTTGCCAAACAATGCTTTATCATAACCAAAACCTGTGTTTGATAGTTTCTTGTTGTTTCTGCTAGTTTGGCGAGTTTGCAAAAGTTTTGGAAGGCAAGTCTTGACGCGCCGGGGGTACGAGTAGCTCATTTGCATAGTGCAGCGCGTTCACTTTCAAGTCCGCGTCGGTGTTTTCAGATTGTAAACAAATCGGGAAAAAGATTTGTTTCGTTGTCTTTTGTGCTGAGATACTACAACAAATTTTACCAACGTTCACCAAATGGCTACTAACATCATGTGTGTTTCTTTCACATAGTGAAACTTAACACTGCGAAAAAAAAATAGACAGGGAGTTTTGATTCAATCGAAATCTTTGAGTTGATTAAAAGCGTCATCGTAACTTTTCTGATTATTTCTGCTGTATTCACATATTTTCAGCTAAGCTTTTAATATGTTCTCAAACATTAGTCAACCTTAATCATATTCATAAACTAGAGATATTATATGAGTTCGATGTACGTTTTCACACCAAAGTACGAAGTCCAATTTGTCATGTTTTACTAGCTGTGCAAAACACGCATCGGCGGGCGCTCTCATTCATCGACAACAGAAAATTTATTGGATTTTTACACAAACAAAACTAAGCAGCATCTACGGACATAAACCTATTGTCACTTATTGGGCCTTAACGCTGCCATATCCAAACATATCCAACTAGTTTTTTTTCTGTGTTATGAAAAAGTTGAGTGGAGTAAGTGAAGTTCTTGTAAAAGGAGCAGCGGAACTCAACTTGATCAGCGATATAAAGCGGGACATACCTAAATTCGGCACTGTCTTGACTCAAACCGGAGCAAGTTACGGCGAAAATACTTAAGCAAAATTCCAACAGCCATAAAGGCGTTGAGTTGTGGGCCAAAGTCTGCCAAAGTAAAAGCATAAACGATTTCGGACGCCATTTCCCCTGCGCGACATCCGCGAAAATCCTCGCAGCAATGTACGCGCATGTGCCGCAGGCGATGGCGCAATTTGTTCTAAAAATAGAAAAATTGTCCCATATCATGGCGCCAACCCCAATACCAGAAATGGCGCGCGCTTACGGTCTCCGTCCCTGATTATGGCTCCTGGCCTTATTAATGTAGCGAAAAAAAATTTTGGTGTTAGGTGCACTTTAACGAACCAAAACATTTGGCCACCATATCGAAAATCACCGATGTATGACGTGACGTCACACTGGTAGTTATGACTAGGCCACTGATTTGCCTGGAGACACCCCCTCCCTCCTGGTATTTCCCATTGATAGCTGTAAACGGCGTTGGGCGATTATCAAAGGTATGTGTTTGGTAGTCGACGAATTTGTTCGAGTGTTCTGTGCTTGAAGGTTGTAGACTTTAAGTTGATATCTTCGTTGTCGAAGACGAACAGCAAAAACGAGCGTTCTTTTGTAAGTGCGAAGTAAGTACCAAAGAGGAGACAGTTTTAAATCATATGATAGGGACTTCGCAGATACGTTAGCTGTTAGCTACAAAGGTTCCTACTTCGAGTAGGGAAAGTTGCTTGCATTCGACGAGGAGAATGTTTGACAATCTTGAGCTAGGCATCTTTTTTTGGTAGTTTCAAGGTTTGAAGTAACAGTAGCATTGCAATCGGTATCTCGGGGTTTGCTCGAGCGAGGCAATCCTAGAGAACCCGCCGCGAATATTTTAGCCGAAGTAAACTCTCATCATGAAACGAGGCTCTACAAAATAAAAACATCCAGAAATGTTTTGCCTTTTCTCACGACTATGAACCCAGCTACGCCTAACCTAAGAAAGGTTCTTATGAAACATTAAACTGAGAGCAATAGACTCGGTCAAATATATCCTGAACCTGCAATTGTCACCTACAAGAAGGACAAGTCTCTTGAAGACCTTCTGGTCAGAGCTAAATTTCCTTCGCATATTTAGCAACAACATTTTGGAGTTATAAACGATAAGGGTCAAGTGACAATATTACAAAACTTATCGACCAACGCGTCATGCTTTTCGCACTTTTCGTGCACGTATCTCATTAAACCAGAAGAAAGACCTAAAGTATATCTGTGCTCATATCTTAAGGAGGCTCACTAAAGTTTTTAAGTTGTCTGGAACTTTTACATTTGCGGGATTCATTAAAACAAGATAATAATTTTTCTTACAATTTCTTAGTAACAGATACTAGCTCGATCATCTGTGAGCCGAAACATAAACACGTGACGTCATCAGCTGTTGCCATAGCAACAGCATATAGCTGTAAATAAGAGCCATCATGGAGCTTCTAACGCTAACAGCGCACAAATTAACTCGGTGACCCCTATTTTTCTTAGTTTTATCCAGTTTTACATGAAAATGGGAGCAATTATAGAGAGTTTAAAAGAAATTCTCTGGAGCAGATTTTATGTATTTGCTCATCGCGTAGAATGCTATTGTCTTTCGCGACATGTACTTGCATTGCCCAGTCTTTCATTGCACTGAATAATAATGGCATAGATTAAGCTTTCGGATTTCCGACTGCTCTCGTCAATGAATCGGCGGCTGTCGCTCTAATTTAAACGCGGCCTACGCTCTTCACAAAGACTTTTGTCAACAAAGTCGTGTTGCCGCGGCATTCTAACCTTTCTTCGTTGACATGTCACATTCGCAATGGTTTGAGCGCGGAAGCCCAAAGTTTTTCCACAAAAAAAATTCTTCTTTCAAAGCGATGTCATATGGAAAGTGCGGTGCGCGAAACACTTGCATCTATTTTATCGTTGCCCTCTATTATTCGACCGGTCAAAACATTTCATTAGACACAGTTTATTACTCGTTCGGTTTACGTTAAGTCTGTACGTTGATCAAGGACTTCAAAGACAACACAGGTCTTTCCTATTCGTACGACGGTGTGGAAAACAAAAATTAAAGACATTTCTGCTTGAATGCGTCTTAAGCCTGAGCGAGCATTGTCTTCCATTCTTTGTGCGAGATAATTATTCAAAATTGGATCCGTTTTAACTCTCGCGGGAATTTGAAAGCGAGCCCGAGCAAACGAAGGCTGAAAGATCGGCAGGAGTGTTCAAAGTTGGACAGAACGACCAGTTTGAAACATAATTTTCCGTTAAAACTTAGTATAAAGCTTCCTTAAAAAACAAACATTCAAAGCCGTATGATAGCCGTTAAGAACGGCACTTTGAAGGAGAAAAATTGATACTCCAAATATTTCCTCATACAATATTTTCCCTGAAATGGACCAATTTCAGGAAAAGAAAACGACTAAGTCCACTATTCGTAGCATGTCAAAAAATGCTTCCTTTATTCCATCAATGTCTCATATACAAAAGCCATATGATAACCACTACGAAAGATAAGTATGAAGCACGTAAACTCTAAACAAGTATGCGTTGTCTGCCATTTTCTAGTCATTTTCTTTACTGAAAGTGAAGAATGATCATCGCAGTTAATTTTGCAATTTAAGCAATTGGAAAGAAGAAGCCTGAAAAAAAATCGGGGCTTCAACGGGATTCGAACCCATGACCTCCGCGATACCGGTGCGATGCTCTACCAACTGAGCTATGAAGCCACACATTGGGAGCAAGGTCAATTTATTGAGTTCATATTTTCCCGTGCAGTGAAATGATGAGAAGTATATATGAAATAATTCATATTTGTACTGCGGTTGTAGATGAAAGTGAAGAATGATAATCGCAGTTAATTTTCCAATTTAAGCAATTGGAAAGAAGAAGCCTGAAAAAAATCAGGGCTTCAACGGGATTCGAACCCATGACCTCCGCGATACCGGTGCGATGCTCTTTTTTCAGGCTTCTTCTTTCCAATTGCTTAAATTGGAAAATTAACTGCGATGATCATTCTTCACTTTCATCTACAACCGCAGTACAAATATGAATTATTTCATATATACTTCACATTTTCTTTATTGTTTGACAATCGGGCAGCCTGATTGAGTTTGAAATTTCGCGCGGACTCTACATTTAAGTCCCGGATGTGTCGCGGCATTCTGCGCGATGTAAAAACCGTAATTTTTGAATGGCTATAAATCCGATCCAGAGAATTTTTTAAAATTTTACCAGTAGTTTTTTTTAAGTCTACACTACCCAATTTTAAAACAAAAAAGTGGGGTCACCGGATTTGTTATTCAAATAATTCACTTCGCGCCTCAAGAAAATCCACGCGCGTCTCGCGCGTTTCTAAAATCTTACCTTTACAAGATCCCGCTTTACGCATGCGCAAACGTTGTCCGCTGGTCAAAGCCCTTGATTTGTTTCGAAGAGTCGCTCGCTCGAGTTTCGGTCGATTTCATCAGCTTGTCCAGCTTAATCAGTCGTTTAAGCGGACCTTTTTTTCGAGGTGCCGTTAACAAGTGCGTGTTCGACGAGTTTTTAACGTTTGACGCTAAAAGTTGGTGAGAACGTAGCCCGAATTCATACAAAAAGCCGTGTCGGCGAATTTTTGTTTTTTGGTTCTTTAAAAAGTAATTTAGTGAAAGGAATGCAAATTTATTCAACTCTCCAAGTTAAACTGCTTGTCAAAATAAAGTGGACTTGTACCATTTCCCAACACTGTCTATAAAGAAAGGTAAGAAGACATAACGATGGTGATCTCTTCCTCCCACTCGAATGCGACCAGAAACGAACTTGACTATTTAACCTCAGTACCAGGCGTTATATTCTGAAAACATTGTCATGTTTAGTTCAACGAACAAACCTTAGTAAACTACAATTTTTAAAGCTTTCGACCGTGAGGCGGCGCAAAAGAATGATGGTCATTTGGGGTTTACTAGTACCTTAACAAGCATGAACAGTATTTGCATATATTTAAACCTCAGATTGCAGCTAATATGTTTTAAAATTATAATTTCATCCTTCTGCAATGTTTTTTGTAACCTTATACTAGTGTCAATTCAAGATTATCATTGTTTACAATTTCGTTCCCGCAATTGTCGATCCTTGAAAAAGCAAATAAAAACTTGATTTCTGAAACTTATTTTGCGAAATCCAACCTGAAGCCAGGCTACGAGAATGACAAACTGTGTTATGTTTTAACTTTCAAATGCTCAATTATTTGCTATCGTATTTATTGATAAAATTTCAGCACAAAATTGCACGATTATCAGTTACTCAGCTTTCGCTTGTATTGTACCAAACTACAGTTCCTTGAAAAGTACAGGCCCGTTTCAGAATGCTTACACGATATATTTACTCTCACAGCTCTTAAATCAAAGGTTGTTCGAGTATTCCCCCTGTGCTTCTTAAGGGCATCTTTAAAAATTGGCATTCTAAAACTGTAAACGAATGGATTCACCATAGAATTTGCCAACCGCAGAGCATTCAATGTCGATGCTATAGACGGAGAGAAACATCCCGAGCAGAACTCTCTTAAGACGTACGCTACAAAACCCGGCAGCCAAAACGCAAGTGACACAGCAACTACTATAAACAATGTCCTTGATAGTCGTAAATTCCGCAAAGTTAAACTTCGGTTTTGCACCTGAACATCAGGTGCTGCAGAGTGCAATCGAGTACAGATCATGAGGTAACTTCCACAGATAACCAACACAGATAGGAAAAGGCACGAATAAATAACCACAGCAGCATACAACCTACCCACTTCTCTGTGGTAGGCCTCTAAGAAGAAAAACACAGCCAGGCAGAAGCCAGCTGCCCAGCCCATAAAGATGCTGCAAATGTATAGGCGAGTACTTGTTACCCGGTGACGAAAAGGACTCAACACGGCGAAAACTCGTTCCAGTGAGATTATGGCGAGAAAGAACATCGACGCACTTGAACCAAGGACTTGAAATGCAGTTGAAAGACTCATTATTTCGCCTTCCTTGTTTCCAGGCAATGTCATTTTTTCAAGCTTTTTGGCTCCGAGGGCAAAGGGTTCTGTTATCCCCACAAGTAGATCGGCCACTGCCAGACTGATCAGCAGAGAACAAGCTCGTTTAAGATGGACTCTCTTAGTCCAGAAAACAAAAATGGTGAAAGTGTTTCCAATGATGATGACGATTGCCTCGGTTACGAAGACGCCGATAAATGCAATGGCTATAGTTTTTTCCATGATGTCCTTGCTGTTATGGTTCGAGCTCCGTCTACCTTCTGACGTAAGATTAGAGTAAGCAAACACCGCGCAAAATGTCTTCAAAGCTGTGAACTAACCAAAGTTACTGATAAGGACAAAGGGTTTATTGCGAAAGAGGAAAATCAATATTCATTGAACAAACAGTTTTAAAAGCTGCGAGGGAAAAGGAACAGCTTTTTCACCTTGATCGACATAAAGTAATGTATTAAGCCGAATATTCAAGATGTGAATTCGCACGAAAATCTATGTAAATTACGGTTTAAACTGATATGTTAGTTTATTTCACCTGGCAATATCTAGATTACCTCGGTAATATTTGTACAATGCTTTTCTTCTGCTGTTTTGGTACAGGAAAGTGAACTCAAAATTAATAGCTTGAGACGTATTGATAGACCCTGACAGCTCGAGTATGGTTTTTATGTTTCGTTTTCCCTTGTAACTATGTAACACAGGTGATTAAATAGATACGATGACAGTGTATGCATTATTTACAAAAATAACATGCAAAGACCACCAGGATCGTTCATTTATGATATAAAATTTGCTTTAAACCAGTAGGTGTTCCAAATTCATTCAGCTTAGCTTATCACTGAAATAAACGAGGCGTCCCTGTTAGTTCAAGGACGAAAAACTCCATACCAATTTAACAACCTATAGGCAGGAGAGTAATTTATAATTAGCAATCATTCACTTCAAGCTCAGTGAACATTAGTGAATATTTACCGACCGAGAAGAAGTCAAGATGAATATTCACCAAAGTTCACTGTGCCTGCAGCGAGCAATTGTTTACAAATAATTTTAAATCTTTCTCAGGTGAGTGTCAAAAACTACAAAATAACAGACTAAACCAAGGAATCGCAGACGCAATTGTTCGTTTGCATACACGAATGCGACGGTAGTTTTAATGAGTGGTTTAATGCAAAAGGGGAAAAGCACTAACGTGCCGTGCCCACGTTCGATGTGCCAATATTTTAACACGACAAGGCTATTAAGTATATTTTGCTCAATCGAGCCATTAAGGCAAAATGAAATGAAAAAGCAGCTCCTTAAGCTTCTCTCTTTGTTTTATATGGCATCACCAATATACTCAACCCAAATATAGGTTCATTTCCAGCCAGCTTTTAAAACCTTACTACTTACTTTTTCATGAAAAAATAGCCGAAAGACAAATATAGCGTTTATATAGGTACACACAACTTTGTAAACAGGCAGATTGTACAAATCATGTTGAAATTGTTAGTAAGCGCACTGAGAATGTGTAATATATTTCAAATGAAATACGCAAAGGGCAAATATTTTTATATATAGTTTGATGTTTTCTTGATCTTATGAATAACCATATATCAGTTTACCGTGGTATCTTTATATGTTACATTATACATGTTCTTTATTAGAGACGGTTACCATTAGATGAATTAATATCTCTGGTAATAACATTTACTGTACAGACGTCTGTATTACAAAAAAAAAAACAAAACATCTGAAAAAGGTCTGTGAAGAGAATAAATCAAAACCAACGGTCAGCTTATTCTTGACAATCACTATATATAATCACAACTATTAACAAATAACAAAACTCGACTTGTGTGTTCATGTCTGTTAGTAAAGCCCCAAACGCCAGGAAGCGGTAGAAGCACGAAAGTGAAGTGTAGGGAAACAACATTAGAAGACAGTACCGAGTGTGTCTTTTCCCTGCTTCTTAAGTGTGCTCGTACTCTTAGCATTCCGTAAGGCGCTTTAACAAACAGAAACAAGACACCAGATGCTTTCTTTTTATTTGTTTTACATACATAGAGAATACAGAAAAAAATATAAAATTTCACCCCAGCCACTTCGCTGTACTTCAAACCAAACCACTTTTTACTCCATATTTGAAAACAAGAACAAAGCGTTTGGATTTGAAATAACACGCAAATGCTGTGGGGAAAATATATTATATTGGATATCTCTATCATAAAACAAATAAAGAAGCCTGGTACTCATGTTCTGTTTGTAAAAGCGCCATCGGAAGCGGTAGAAGCACATTAAGAAGCAAGGGAGAACACTCCGACTGCTTCTCGTGTGTTTTCCCCTACACTATCTTTGTGCTCTACCGCTTCCTGCGTGCTTTAGCAACAAACAAAGCCAGTCGAGGCTAAATTTTTATTTGTTTTAAAATAACTGTGTATACATTATGATTGAAAAGAACAAGCTAGACCGTCTTTGTTTGATTTATTTCTCTTCAACCTTTTCAATGTTTTTGTTTTTTTTTTAATACATGACGGCTGTAAGTAAAATATACAGAGATATTAAATTCCACAGGTAACCTCTCTAATACAGACAACATGTATAAGTAACACACATAACATACCACGGAAACTGAACATGGTTATTCATAAGATACAAAAACATCTAACATACCAAAACAATAATTCCCTTTTCGAAAATTTTATTCTTTTGAAATAAATTACAATTCATCACAGGCGCATCTAACAACATTTCCAACATTGTGATTTTAACAACTGCCTGTTCAAAGTTGTGTACACACAACTAATACATATTCTTTCGGCTAATTTTTTCAGAAAAGGAAAAAGGTTTACAAGACTGGCTGGAAATGACACCTATATTAGGGATTTACTATATATGGTTACATGCCAATAGTAAACAAAAAGAGCTTAAGGGCCATGCTTATCATTCATTATTGCCGTTTAAATGGCCCTACATGAGCACAATAACTTAATAGCTTGTCGTGTTAAAAAATTGGCACATCGACGTCGCACGCAGCTGTTAGTGCTTTTCCCGCCTTTTGCATTAAACCACTCCATTAAAAACTAACCGTCGCACATTCGTGGTATGCAAACCCGACAAATATGGCGTCTGTGCAGATTCCTTAGGTTTAGCAGTCTGTTATTTTGGTCGTAGTTTTTATGACACTCCCACCTGAGAAAGATTCAAAATTATATGTACAAACAATTGCATCGCTGGCAGGGCAAACAGTGTAAACGTTGGTGAATATTCATCTTGACTTCTTCTCGGTCGGTAAATATTCACTAATGTTCACTGAGCTTGAAGTGAATGATTGCTAATTATAAATTACTCTCCTGCCTATAGGTTGTTAAATTGGTATGGAGTTTTTCGTCCTTGAACTAACAGGGACGCCTCGTTTATTTCAGTGATAAGCTAAGCTGAATGAATTTGGAACACCTACTGGTTTAAAGCAAATTTTATATCATAAATGAACGATCCTG
This sequence comes from Platygyra sinensis, assembly GCA_019787425.1. Lineage (NCBI taxonomy): Eukaryota > Metazoa > Cnidaria > Anthozoa > Scleractinia > Merulinidae > Platygyra > Platygyra sinensis. The sequence continues at coordinate 19,562 of JAHPZR010018881.1, read as the reverse complement.
GTGGTCTTTGCATGTTATTTTTGTAAATAATGCATACACTGTCATCGTATCTATTTAATCACCTGTGTTACATAGTTACAAGGGAAAACGAAACATAAAAACCATACTCGAGCTGTCAGGGTCTATCAATACGTCTCAAGCTATTAATTTTGAGTTCACTTTCCTGTACCAAAACAGCAGAAGAAAAGCATTGTACAAATATTACCGAGGTAATCTAGATATTGCCAGGTGAAATAAACTAACATATCAGTTTAAACCGTAATTTACATAGATTTTCGTGCGAATTCACATCTTGAATATTCGGCTTAATACATTACTTTATGTCGATCAAGGTGAAAAAGCTGTTCCTTTTCCCTCGCAGCTTTTAAAACTGTTTGTTCAATGAATATTGATTTTCCTCTTTCGCAATAAACCCTTTGTCCTTATCAGTAACTTTGGTTAGTTCACAGCTTTGAAGACATTTTGCGCGGTGTTTGCTTACTCTAATCTTACGTCAGAAGGTAGACGGAGCTCGAACCATAACAGCAAGGACATCATGGAAAAAACTATAGCCATTGCATTTATCGGCGTCTTCGTAACCGAGGCAATCGTCATCATCATTGGAAACACTTTCACCATTTTTGTTTTCTGGACTAAGAGAGTCCATCTTAAACGAGCTTGTTCTCTGCTGATCAGTCTGGCAGTGGCCGATCTACTTGTGGGGATAACAGAACCCTTTGCCCTCGGAGCCAAAAGCTTGAAAAAATGACATTGCCTGGAAACAAGGAAGGCGAAATAATGAGTCTTTCAACTGCATTTCAAGTCCTTGGTTCAAGTGCGTCGATGTTCTTTCTCGCCATAATCTCACTGGAACGAGTTTTCGCCGTGTTGAGTCCTTTTCGTCACCGGGTAACAAGTACTCGCCTATACATTTGCAGCATCTTTATGGGCTGGGCAGCTGGCTTCTGCCTGGCTGTGTTTTTCTTCTTAGAGGCCTACCACAGAGAAGTGGGTAGGTTGTATGCTGCTGTGGTTATTTATTCGTGCCTTTTCCTATCTGTGTTGGTTATCTGTGGAAGTTACCTCATGATCTGTACTCGATTGCACTCTGCAGCACCTGATGTTCAGGTGCAAAACCGAAGTTTAACTTTGCGGAATTTACGACTATCAAGGACATTGTTTATAGTAGTTGCTGTGTCACTTGCGTTTTGGCTGCCGGGTTTTGTAGCGTACGTCTTAAGAGAGTTCTGCTCGGGATGTTTCTCTCCGTCTATAGCATCGACATTGAATGCTCTGCGGTTGGCAAATTCTATGGTGAATCCATTCGTTTACAGTTTTAGAATGCCAATTTTTAAAGATGCCCTTAAGAAGCACAGGGGAATACTCGAACAACCTTTGATTTAAGAGCTGTGAGAGTAAATATATCGTGTAAGCATTCTGAAACGGGCCTGTACTTTTCAAGGAACTGTAGTTTGGTACAATACAAGCGAAAGCTGAGTAACTGATAATCGTGCAATTTTGTGCTGAAATTTTATCAATAAATACGATAGCAAATAATTGAGCATTTGAAAGTTAAAACATAACACAGTTTGTCATTTTCGTAGCCTGGCTTCAGGTTGGATTTCGCAAAATAAGTTTCAGAAATCAAGTTTTTATTTGCTTTTTCAAGGATCGACAATTGCGGGAACGAAATTGTAAACAATGATAATCTTGAATTGACACTAGTATAAGGTTACAAAAAACATTGCAGAAGGATGAAATTATAATTTTAAAACATATTAGCTGCAATCTGAGGTTTAAATATATGCAAATACTGTTCATGCTTGTTAAGGTACTAGTAAACCCCAAATGACCATCATTCTTTTGCGCCGCCTCACGGTCGAAAGCTTTAAAAATTGTAGTTTACTAAGGTTTGTTCGTTGAACTAAACATGACAATGTTTTCAGAATATAACGCCTGGTACTGAGGTTAAATAGTCAAGTTCGTTTCTGGTCGCATTCGAGTGGGAGGAAGAGATCACCATCGTTATGTCTTCTTACCTTTCTTTATAGACAGTGTTGGGAAATGGTACAAGTCCACTTTATTTTGACAAGCAGTTTAACTTGGAGAGTTGAATAAATTTGCATTCCTTTCACTAAATTACTTTTTAAAGAACCAAAAAACAAAAATTCGCCGACACGGCTTTTTGTATGAATTCGGGCTACGTTCTCACCAACTTTTAGCGTCAAACGTTAAAAACTCGTCGAACACGCACTTGTTAACGGCACCTCGAAAAAAAGGTCCGCTTAAACGACTGATTAAGCTGGACAAGCTGATGAAATCGACCGAAACTCGAGCGAGCGACTCTTCGAAACAAATCAAGGGCTTTGACCAGCGGACAACGTTTGCGCATGCGTAAAGCGGGATCTTGTAAAGGTAAGATTTTAGAAACGCGCGAGACGCGCGTGGATTTTCTTGAGGCGCGAAGTGAATTATTTGAATAACAAATCCGGTGACCCCACTTTTTTGTTTTAAAATTGGGTAGTGTAGACTTTAAAAAAAACTACTGGTAAAATTTTAAAAAATTCTCTGGATCGGATTTATAGCCATTCAAAAATTACGGTTTTTACATCGCGCAGAATGCCGCGACACATCCGGGACTTAAATGTAGAGTCCGCGCGAAATTTCAAACTCAATCAGGCTGCCCGAATGTCAAACAATAAAGAAAATGTGAAGTATATATGAAATAATTCATATTTGTATTGCGGTTGTAGATGAAAGTGAAGAATGATCATCGCAGTTAATTTTCCAATTTAAGCAATTGGAAAGAAGAAGCCTGAAAAAAGAGCATCGCACCGGTATCGCGGAGGTCATGGTTCGAATCCCGTTGAAGCCCTGATTTTTTTCAGGCTTCTTCTTTCCAATTGCTTAAATTGGAAAATTAACTGCGATGATCACTTCTTCACTTTCATCTACAACCGCAGTACAAATATGAATTATTTCATATATACTTCTCATCATTTCACTGCAGCGGGAAAATATGAACTCAATAAATTGACCTTGCTCCCAATGTGTGGCTTCATAGCTCAGTTGGTAGAGCATCGCACCGGTATCGCGGAGGTCATGGGTTCGAATCTCGTTGAAGCCCCGATTTTTTTTCAGGCTTCTTCTTTCCAATTGCTTAAATTGCAAAATTAACTGCGATGATCATTCTTCACTTTCAGTAAAGAAAATGACTAGAAAATGGCCGACAACGCATACTTGTTTAGAGTTTACGTGCTTCATACTTATCTTTCGTAGTGGTTATCATATGGCTTTTGTATATGAGACATTGATGGAATAAAGGAAGCATTTTTGACATGCTACGAATAGTGGACTTAGTCGTTTTCTTTTCCTGAAATTGGTCCATTTCAGGGAAAATATTGTATGAGGAAATAGTTGGAGTATCAATTTTTCTCCTTCAAAGTGCCGTTCTTAACGGCTATCATACGGCTTTGAATGTTTGTTGTTTAAGGAAGCTTTATACTAAGTTTTAACGGAAAATTATGTTTCAAACTGGTCATACGGCTTTGAATGTTTGTTGTTTAAGGAAGCTTTATACTAAGTTTTAACGGAAAATTATGTTTCAAACTGGTCGTTCTGTCCAACTTTGAACACTCCTGCCGATCTTTCAGCCTTCGTTTGCTCGGGCTCGCTTTGAAATTCCCGCGAGAGTTAAAACGGATCCAATTTTGAATAATTATCTCGCACAAAGAATGGAAGACAATGCTCGCTCAGGCTTAAGACGCATTCAAGCAGAAATGTCTTTAATTTTTGTTTTCCACACCGTCGTACGAATAGGAAAGACCTGTGTTGTCTTTGAAGTCCTTGATCAACGTACAGACTTAACGTAAACCGAACGAGTAATAAACTGTGTCTAATGAAATGTTTTTGACCGGTCGAATAGTAGAGGGCAACGATAAAATAGATGCAAGTGTTTCGCGCACCGCACTTTCCATATGACATCGCTTTGAAAGAAGAATTTTTTTTGTGGGAAAACTTTGGGCTTCCGCGCTCAAACCATTGCGAATGTGACATGTCAACGAAGAAAGGTTAGAATGCCGCGGCAACACGACTTTGTTGACAAAAGTCTTTGTGAAGAGCGTAGGCCGCGTTTAAATTAGAGCGACAGCCGCCGATTCATTGACGAGAGCAGTCGGAAATCCGAAAGCTTAATCTATGCCATTATTATTCAGTGCAATGAAAGACTGGGCAATGCAAGTACATGTCGCGAAAGACAATAGCATTCTACGCGATGAGCAAATACATACAATGTGCTCCAGAGAATTTCTTTTAAACTCTCTATAATTGCTCCCATTTTCATGTAAAACTGGATAAAACTAAGAAAAATAGGGGTCACCGAGTTAATTTGTGCGCTGTTAGCGTTAGAAGCTCCATGATGGCTCTTATTTACAGCTATATGCTGTTGCTATGGCAACAGCTGATGACGTCACGTGTTTATGTTTCGGTTCACAGATGATCGAGCTAGTATCTGTTACTAAGAAATTGTAAGAAAAATTATTATCTTGTTTTAATGAATCCCGCAAATGTAAAAGTTCCAGACAACTTAAAAACTTTAGTGAGCCTCCTTAAGATATGAGCACAGATATACTTTAGGTCTTTCTTCTGGTTTAATGAGATACGTGCACGAAAAGTGCGAAAAGCATGACGCGTTGGTCGATAAGTTTTGTAATATTGTCACTTGACCCTTATCGTTTATAACTCCAAAATGTTGTTGCTAAATATGCGAAGGAAATTTAGCTCTGACCAGAAGGTCTTCAAGAGACTTGTCCTTCTTGTAGGTGACAATTGCAGGTTCAGGATATATTTGACCGAGTCTATTGCTCTCAGTTTAATGTGTCATAAGAACCTTTCTTAGGTTAGGCGTAGCTGGGTTCATAGTCGTGAGAAAAGGCAAAACATTTCTGGATGTTTTTATTTTGTAGAGCCTCGTTTCGTGATGAGAGTTTACTTCGGCTAAAATATTCGCGGCGGGTTCTCTAGGATTGCATCGCTCGAGCAAACCGCGAGATACCGATTGCAATGCTACTGTTACTTCAAACCTTGAAACTACCAAAAAAAGATGCCTAGCTCAAGATTGTCAAACATTCTCCTCGTCGAATGCAAGCAACTTTCCCTACTCGAAGTAGGAACCTTTGTAGCTAACAGCTAACGTATCTGCGAAGTCCCTATCATATGATTTAAAACTGTCTCCTCTTTGGTACTTACTTCGCACTTGCAAAAGAACGCTCGTTTTTGCTGTTCGTCTTCGACAACGAAGATATCAACTTAAAGTCTACAACCTTCAAGCACAGAACACTCGAATAAATTCGTCGACTACCTAACACATACCTGTGATAATCGCCCAACGCCGTTTACAGCTATCAATGGGAAATACCAGGAGGGAGGGGGTGTCTCCAGGCAAATCAGTGGCCTAGTTATAACTACCAGTGTGACGTCACGTCATACATCGGTGATTTTCGATATGGTGGCCAAGTTTTTTGGTTCGTTAAAGTGCACCTAACACCAAAATTTTTTTTCGCTACATTAATAAGGCTTATTTTGTGGAGTAATTTGGCGAAAACTTTTTTTGATTTGGTTAAATCCTCGAATTTTTGTGCCCCGTCAAAACCGAGTTTCAATGGTTCGCGACCGCACATGGGGAATCTGAGGAGAGTGTAAGCTGTGACGTCAAATCGAGAACGAACGCTTCGGCTGTCCCAGTCAGTTCTTCTATTTTCTACGAGTGCAGTAGCGATTTCACCGCACAAGTTTTTCGCTGGGACTCCACAGTCAACAGATTTCTGTTTTTAGTAACAATGTCTTCTACTTCGTCGGATTCCGAAATGAATGATGACTCAGAAGACTCTGAAATGTATTATATCGCTGAAGACATGAAGTAGGACTTCACTCGACGACGACCAAGCTGATTTATTTGCTAGTCTTTTGCCGAGCACCCAGCCGCCCAGCCTCTGGCCAACTAAGAAAAGACAACCAAATACCAGGAGGTAGAAGCTACTAAAGAATTCGACCGAGCTCTGAAGGACAGACTCGACGGCAAAGATATGTAGAAATCATAGAGTAATAAGATAATTTGTAGCGCGTGACGCGTGTTTACAATATTTTCGCACCTTTTATCCTGTCTACCTCGTATAATAAATCTTTGAAATAACATTGAAGCCCATTCACTTTCGTAGAATTATTTAACTAATGCGTTCATGATGTATATCAACTTATTATCCGTCTTGACACAATGTTTGTATTCTTTACGTGCAATGTGGAAATAAATGTAGCGTCGCTTCCCTCCAAACATGAGCTAATGATATTGTTGCAGTGAGTTAGAAGGTTGTCAAGACTCAAAGAAGAGTGACTTGGAAAGGAGTTGAGTTCTGCCAAAATTACCCTCCCGGATTTCTCTTTCAAATTAAGAATTGACCAAGAAAGGCAACTTAAGCATATTAAGGCAGAGAACATTTGCTCAAAAAAAATTCGTTCACTATTCTCTTGCCTTCTGTCTCTATCGGCTGCGCTGACTGACTGCTGTTTCTTTCTTGTTTGCATTGGTCCTGAAAATCGATAGATCTGAGAAGCGGATTTAACCAAATTCGTCTTGCTTAAGCCATGGACTCAGCAAAATCTCCTCCTCTTCCTAAAAATCGAGGCGTCGAACGAAATCATCTGGTTTGAAATTCATAGAACAGATCAACAAACTCCTAGACGGCTCGCGTTTCGCTTTCACGAAATCGACCCATCGCTTTCTACATTTCTTCGCTTCACGTGGATCATCTCTAAATAAAATCGGTATGACATGAAGCGTAATACCTCCTGTAAGTTTGTTGAGTAGCTACATCCCCCTTACAATGCTCCTGGCTGGCAATTTTTCGAACTACTTTCTCAGCCTTTCCCCCCAAAACAAGTAAATATGCGAACTACAGAATCATCGTGTTCTGGATTTGACGTCACATCCGGCCCTCGACCCATGCCTCGTTAAACTCGGTCGCGAACCAAAATGGCGGCATTTGGACGTACTTTGACGGGGCATAAAAACTCGAGGATTTAATCAAATCGAAACATTTTTGCGCCAAATTACTCCAAAAATAAGCTCTATTATTTTAGCGAAAAAAATGTTTGGTGTTAGGTGCCACTTCAACTGAAAGAAATGTGAAAGTTTCTGACTTTTGATGATTCGATTACTTTGTTTAATGTTACCCAGGATTTAAAATATATGAACGACTTCTTTGCAGTAATTTTCGGTAGGATAAGTTATTCGAAAGCCTCATATTTTGAGTAGAAGCATACTTACAAGTGCCGGAGACGTCGACAAAGTTTAATGGATTGACAACGTTTTTCCGGAGCCCACGCAGAAATTCGGAGATGTCCTGATCCCAGAATAGGAGGTTTGGTACATGGTATATCAAGTTTGCTCTGTGCTGAAAATTAAGCCTTCAGTACTTATGGTTCGTCTCAACAATCCCTTCAAAGTTAATGGAATGGCATTTGGAGAGCGACTTCAGAATACCCGGCCACGATTGCGTGACATTGAACGCTTGCTCCCGTAGTCCCGCATTGGTGTTGTATAGCGATATTCACTGTTAACAAATAAGTCTTTTGAAATTTAAATTTTGCCAACCACAGAACAAAAGAATCCTTTGTTTCGACAGCCAATAAACCTTTGACAATAGGAGACGTAGCGATGAGTATTGCCATTTTATGGGTTGATGAAGGTAAGACGAGTAAAACTATTACTATGAAAGTAAGACGAGTAAAACTATTGCTCCCGCAGTCCCGCAGTGGATAAAATGAGTATTAAAACTCCGGGTTTCGGCTCATGGATTACAAAACGAAGTCTATAAAACCTCCTATTATGAGGTACTTCTGTTGAAAACTTGAAGAGAAAACGGCGGGCGTTTTGGGTGGCCTTTCCTTGACCGGAAGTCAAGATGGCGGTAGCCCCACTTGACCCGATTTGTTTTCAATAAAATTTGGAACAAAATACGCACACAAAACAACAAACAGTTGTACTCACAGACAATATCCACTACAAAGCTTGCACACTTATGCCAAATTAGTGAATGATAGCGCAATAATAGCTTGCATTATCCTCTTTTTCTTTGAATTCAATGGAGTCCCGACGCCAAATCTGGGCAAGCCGAGCGAAGCTACGACTTGTTGCTATATGACGTCACACTGGCAGTGATGAGTCGGTCTCTGACAGATACTCGAAAACAATAGAGTCACCCCCTCCCTCCTGGAAAATATGTTCAATTGAGCTTTGCTTAGAACCAATCTTTTTCCGTATGACTTTTTGCTAATGAAAGATTTTAATAATATCGATCGAAAGAACCAAAAATAATCAAACACAAATGGCCAATTTTGGGGTATACTGATACCCAAGCACTGATAGTCTTGGTAAATCGGTAGGGATCGCGATAGACGGTTAAGAATTAGAGAACCTGTGATTTTATCCAACCAACCAAATTAGGCCAAATCAGTGAATCTTCAACCACCTGCTGTTCAACAATTCCAAAAACCCGTAAGGTTTTTGCAACCCTTTCTGAGTTTCCAATAGTAAAATACGTTTGCTATGGGTCAACAAATTTGCAAAATGACAATTTTTGTGCCTTCGAGCATAGGCATTAGCAGAACTCGGATGCCTTCAAAGAGCCCAGTTTCATCATAATAATAATATTAAAAACGAGATGTCTTGAAGAGTGACAAAACATTTACTTGTGTAGTTGATTTATCTTCTCGATGAAAACAAGAGAGTAGGGGAAAGGGGAGAAACAACACGGTAATAGTTTATGTTTATTAAAAGCAACGTCAAAAACCAGCATGGTCATATGATGTCGCTTATTTCACCTTAATGAGTAACGTTAGAATAAATTTGGGAACTTGAAGAGGCAAGAAAATAGTTTAAGTTTTTGAACAGTTTGAATCAGTATGAAAGTTTCATGTTGCTACGAAAATGTTTCCTGATGAACAAGAGTTGAGAAAAATTCTTTTTTCTCAACTCTTGTTTATCAATCTCATTTGCTTACAAATTTAAAAAGTTGGTTTTTTTACACCTAAAAAGGCTGATTTCTAAATTACTCAAAGTGCACCAAGTAAAGGTACATTATGAGCAACATTGATGAAACTTCATTTCCAGAAAATAAAATTTAGTTTATGCTTGTAAAACCGTGATTTTGTTCTGTTCAAGAAATGTACCTCGTCTAACGCTACCAGTTTCTTTTCTTAAAATGCTAACATTTTCTAATGCTGTTTTCTAGCTCGAGATGACGCTGAGTTCATAATCGTGTTGATTAAATATTCTTTTTTTGGGACGAGATGAGACTGCCAGCAAGTGAAAGGAAGTAAGTGTACTGAGTTATATTCTGAAATTCACAAACTCATTAATAATTCAAAAAGGAGCCAGCAAATTAAATATCATCCATTCGCGCATCAGGTGGATGGATCTTGATACCCAATGAAACACCAGATCAAGATCTTTAGAGTTTTGATCTCAGATCAAACACTTGCATTTCAATGACTTTTCAAAAATACGTTACATTTCAATACAATCTTG
>JAHPZR010018881.1:0-5000 GCA_019787425.1 Platygyra sinensis | reverse complement strand
ACCGTGACTTTCTGACACGTATTTACATGTCGATCAGGTTGGGAAAGCTGTTCCTTTTCCCTCACTGCTTTTGTTCAGTGATTATTGATTAATCGCTTTCGCAATAAGCTGAACTTTCCTTTGTCCTTTGTTGTCTATAACTGTGGTTAGTTCTCACCTTTGCAGACAATTTGCATAGTGTTTGCTTACGCTGATCTTGAGTGAGAATGTAGAAGGGCGCTCGAAGCATGGCAAAAAGGGCATCATGGAAAAAGCAATCGCCATTGTATTTGTCGGTGTCTTCGTAACCGAGGCAATCGTGATCATCATTGGAAACTCTTTCAACATTTTTGTTTTCTGGACTCGGAGAGTCCACCTAAAACGAACTTGTTTTTTAGAAGTCAGTCTCGCAGTGGCTGATCTACTTTTTTGCCGCAGTGCTAAGAAACATTTGTTTGCTAAATATCAGTCTTGAATTCATAATTATTGTATATTTCAATATCTCACGATAAGTTTACATTGATAAATTTTATTATTGTTATTATATTTTTAATTAGCTACTGTATATATATTTAGAAAACAGTCCTCAGAAAGCACGCGCGCTGATTGGTTAAAAATCGTGTTTGTATAACTCGATGGAGACACAGAACTAGCGCGCGCTGTTGACGTAGTGATGGCGCGAGCAAAGAGAATTTACGTTTTGATATCCAAAGTTAACAAGTTGTTTTCCTTTCTCTCGTCGTGGTGTTTTCTAAAAGAAATAGAAAACATGTACTTCGTGTTTCTATTTTTTCTATTTTTACAGAAGAAGACCCTCTTAATTGTTGGAATCTGTAATAAACCATTATTTATTTATTAATTTATTTATTTATATTATTTACTTGTAGGGATAACAGAACTTTTTGTCCTCGGACCAGAATTTTTGAAAAAATGGCATTCCTTATGGGGCGCCGTACTGGACATTAGTACGAACTTTCCTTATACGTGCTTAACTCCTACTAAACGTGACATACGTTATATGTGCTATGGTCATTGTCATATAACCATGCCAAAATCCAAATAAACATGCTCAACTTCCTTATATCCTGTATGGTCATTGCCATATAACCATGGCAAATTCCAAATAAATATGCTCAACTTGTTTATATCCTGTATGATCATTGCCAATTATAACCATGCCAATTTCCAAATAAATATGTTGAACTTTCTTTATATTCTCTCTGGCCATTGTCATATAACCATGCCCAAATACACTACATCGAGCATTCCAAACTTTCATATCCAGTATGGTATGATGCACCGCGCGCTTGTTGCGACAAATTCATCACCAGATCTCCCTCGGCCCTGTACTAGACCGCCATGTTGAATGCTTTTCCCGCGTTCTTTCAGTTATGGAGGAAAGAAGCGAAGACTTTCGAGAAGCATTATCAAATATCGCTCGTCAGGCAAGGTCGTTACTGCAAAATTTCAGTGATAGTAATGTGCAACCTATTGAACAACGAATGCTGGATCAAAGGCCTCGTGAGTCGGGAATACTGTCGACGAGAACCCGATCATCAAGTCAGACCGTGAATGTAAACAACACAAGCACAGTGGCCGCACAGTTAAGGAACTTATTTCCGACTGTTGGTAAAAGATCATTTGGTGGCAAGTCGTCGAATAGCAAATGTGTTAAAGGTAAGAAGCCTCCAGCCAAAAAAGCAAAGAAAGATGTAGTGCATAAAGATGTAGTTCTTCTTCCTTCTCCTGACACGAAGTCAGTGCCTACCCACCAGACGCGATGTCGGTTAGAAAACAATGGATTTGTTATTCATGGTTTTCCAGTGGACAAGTCCCTGCAGGAAGATGATCTTCGAGCTCAAATTAGAGAGTTATTCCCACCCCTTGCAGAAACAGACTTTGAATTTGTAAAGTCCTGGTACGGTCAAATAATTACACCAAAGTTAGCCACTGGTGTACATTTCTCAGCTTCACGTGTTCTTGGCCTTGCTGGACAAGGGAGCATTAACATTCGACCAGAATGTGATATCTCTGCTAGTCTCTGTAGTGACACTGACAGCCCTCCCCAGAGTCCTGATCATGATCCAAGCCCAAGTTCGCTGCTTCCTGAACAAGTGAAAAATGATGATGATGGCGAATGTAGTGGTTTGTCAAATGTTTCATACCTTTCAACTGCTGACTTATCCAGCAGTGCAACAAATCAAGGGAAGCTGGATCAATTAAAAGACATGTTCCCTGGAAAAAGCACCAGCATACTGCAGAATGCCCTAACCTGTCATGGGAGTGTCAGCCGGGCTGCTCTTTTTCTCTCCTCCCAAAATCTCCCTTTTGAGAGTGACACTGGTGACGACGATGATGATAGCCTTTTGCAGCCTGTTTTCTCCCCAGCTAATGAAAAAGCAGATTCCCTGGATGCAGTGTTAAGGGACCTTCAGAAAGGTTTGAGTACCGAAAAAGAAAAGCTCAGAGTTGATGAAGACGATGTGTTTAATGATGCTATGGCATATTATAAAGATCCCAGCTTTGATCCTACAAAGCGTCTAAGAGTCCTTTACACAGGACAGCCAGCTGTGGACACGGGTGGAGTAACTAGGCACTTCTTTAGCCAACTTCTTCCAGTCATATCTCAGATGTTCTTTCAGGGCACCAATTACAAAAGTCCCATTTATAATGCTGACATTGTAGCTTCTGGTATGATGAAATACATTGGAACAATCATTGTGCACAGCATTTTGCTGGGAGGTCCCGATTTCCCTGTGTTTAGTCCTTCAGTTTATCGCTACATAGCAACAGGAGATGTTGATACAGCAATGGATACACTGAACTATGGAGACTGCTCGGAGCCCGTGAAAAATTTTATTGACAAGGTATTGTACATGCACTTGTGCTTACATACTAATGATAATGTTGTTTTGTCCCTTCCCTTTTCAAGTTGTTTGCTCTGTAAATAAGTGATAATATCTTTCAACAAGTGCTGATGCACAAAAAAGGGAAGTCAGCCTTTTTGTTTTATTCCAAGTTAGGGTGGACAGAGAGTGGAAAAAATGTATTACTGTAGTAGTATAGATAATGGCGGTTCCGGCACAGCCAAGTAAAATGGTTTAAAATTTACTACTCTTTTACCAAATAAAAAAGGTTTAAAAAATCGCCTTGTAAAAAGGTTTAAAAATCACCCTGTAAAAAAGGTTTAAAAATTGCCATGTAAAAAGGTTTCAAGTATAGCCATGTAAAAAAGGTTCCGGCACACCCAAGTAAAAAGGTTTAGCAAGCTGTGATAAAATTGTCTATCAATTTTTTACAGCTTGAATTGAAAAGGTTTAAAAAATAGCCAAGCAAAATGGTTTAAAAATAGCCTTGTGAAATGGTTTAAAAAATAGCCATGCGAAAAGGTTTAAAAATAGCCAAACGAAAAGGTTTAAAAATAACCAAGTTAAATGGTTTAAATATTAGCGTAAACAAAAAAATTGTCTATCAATTTATAGAAAATTAGCCTTCATATTTTTTATGATAATCTTTTTTATACTTACCGACTAATGGGCAAATATCAACAAAAAAATTATCAAGATTACTAATATCGTTTATTAGATTTACACTGTTAAATTGACCAAGTCTCAATGCTGTCTTTATTTGGATCATTAAATGCCCATAACTTTGGTAAGCGTATTTACAATTATTCATATTTTCATTTACATTTTTGTAATCAAGTAAAATTTCGATTAATAATGAAGCACCAAGAGATATAATGGTTAAAACGGAACCTGAGATAATTACTGAAGCAATTCCGCCACCCGCTATTGCACCAGAAGTCAACCTAGCGGCATATTTTATCAGTTTATAATGTTTATGAGCTTGTTTATATAAAAACCATTTTTGATGAGTGGTTTTGTAATAACCAATTAGTTCATCAATTTGTTCACTATTTAAATCAGGTGAAATATGATTGAAATCACAGATTTTTCTAGCCATATTTATAATAATTTGGCTAGAAAAAAAATTGACAAAACTGGTGGCCACCAGACCTCTCAGGAGAGACTCTTTTATTTTTGTGCACAACCCACCCGCCTCTCCTGAGAGGTTTTAAATTTCCCACCTCCACACCGTTCGAACACTATCAGACTCACCACGTGAGCCAATTTTTTTTTTTTCCCCTCAAATTTTTATTGAGAGATTTTATTTCCCACCTCCACACCGTTCCTTGAACACTATCAGACTCACCACGTGAGCCAAGTTTTTTTTTTTTTGCATAGGGCAGGGGTTTTTCCTATGCCTTGTGGGTGTGTATGGTGTATAGAGAGGACAGCCCCTGCTTTTTCTGACCAAACTATACCCATACACACCGATATCTTAATAGACGAATCGGCTATATATATAGTTCGTATCGAGATTTTCTACGCATATGGTGCAAAAAACTTTGTCCCTCTGGTTTCGGGAAAGTCCCGTTATTCGCGTGACTGATCACTAAATCGATGACTCATGTCTACAGGGGATTCCCCTGTTTTGTCGCCCACGCTTCAAGCCTGAAGAATAATTAAACTGACTGCCTACGCTTAACTGCTTTTTGAAGCCCGTCAACCGTAGCTTCTAGCTTTTTGACTTTATTGTTTAATGCTGCTAAAGCTGTATTAACACTAGATTGACTAGCTTTTTTAGCTAACTCATTTCTAACGTAAACAGTTCCAGCTTTATTCTTTAATAAATCTGTCACGAATTTTTTTGTGGTTGCGTCATGGTTATCAACAGGAGCTGATACATTAGTCAATCTTTTACCTTTCAAATGGTAATGTTCATCTGCGGTCAAATGGAAACCCACGCCTTTTTCGCCTTTTTCTCCTTTAGCTTGCCTTAGCTCTCGATTACTCTTTAAATCACCATTTAAGAAACCCATATATATTATGAATAGATATTTTAATTAGCTAGCCTGGGCGCGACACTTCATCGGTCTCTCCATCGGTCGTCTCTCCTTTCGTCTCTCCTTTCGTCTCTCCATCGTCTCAATCGGTCGTCTCTCCCTCGGTCGTCTC
>JAHPZR010018877.1:20000-22349 GCA_019787425.1 Platygyra sinensis | reverse complement strand
ACAAAATTCTCGATCGTGATTGGTTCTCCGCGCGCCTATTTGTCACGTAATCGGCGCCCGATCACGTGGGTGTCCAATTACAGCTGTCCGATTTGAACTTTTCGTAATCGGACACCTGTAATTGGATACCCACGTGATTTTCACGCCAATTACGCGCGCTTCAATGGCTTCCTTAGCAATGTTTTCTACAGTTTTCAAAACTTAGGAAAAGCGCTACAGACGTTTTCGCTCAAAAAAAGTTCTCAGAAGACATTTTTTTCCCGAAATTTGTTATAGATACGATTAATTAGTAATTGGACCTCGTGTCGTACAATTCAGGGACTAATCGTGCTCGTAATTTCAATCGGCCTCGCGCTTCGCGCTCGTCCGATTTTGAAATTACTCGCTCGATTACTCCCTGAATTGTACTCCACTCGGTCCAATTACTATTACTAATCATTAGTGGACAGACGCAAGAATTCCAGATAGCTTGGTATGTACTGTGATAGTTCCCATTAATTACAAAATTCAATAAATGAATGTAGATGAGCGATTACTGACGGGAAACGAAAATAATGTTGAAATCAAAGGATGACCCTCGGACACAGTCAGCTTTGGGACCGTGCTGACCTGGACACTAGTTTTTCTCACTTTGAAAAAAGTCCACCTCAACCTGAAATCAAAGTTCACCTAGAAATCTGCTTCACTTTTCGCAGTGTTTTGCTTGATTTTCAATCTGTTGTCCTTTTTCTCATCCTATGATATTATTTTTATCACATCTGCTTAAGGTGGATGGTACCAGTTTCCAGTACTTTCCAAGACTTAAAGTTTGATAGGTCATTATAACCACTCTTTATCGGTTAATGCCACAATCATGGTATCAACAAACTGCCCAATCATCGGTGAACAAGTTGCTGTTAATTTTGTGGCACAATAAGTTACCATAGCAACGGTATGGCTTGCTAAAAACACCCTTAATTTTAGCTTTAAGCGCTTATAACTCAAAAACGAGCTCGGTGACCCCCATTTTTTATTATCGAATTGTAATTGGCATGATAAGATGTAACTTTTTGCAAAGTTTAAAAAAATTCTACGAAGGGGATTCAGAGCCACCTTAAATTTTCAAAAATTTAAGGTGGCTCTGAAGCCCCTTCGTAGAATTTTTTTAAACTTTGCAAAAAGTTGCATCTTATCATGCTAATCACAATTCGATAATAAAAAATGGGGGTCACCGAGCTCGTTTTTGAGTTATAAGCGCTTAAAGCTAAAATTAAGGGTGTTTTTAGCAAGCCATACCGTTGCTATGGTAACTTATTGTGCCACAAAATTAACAGCAACTTGTTCACCGATGATTGGGCAGTTTGTTGATACCATGATTGTGGCATTAACCGATAAAGAGTGGTTATAATGACCCATCAAACTTGAAGTCTTGGAAAGTACTGGAAACTGGTACCATCCACCTTAAAAAACAGTATTTATGGCGTCTCTGATATATTGAAATTAGCTATGAAATGGTATCTAATGCGCATGTGCACCTGCTGACTGTGTCCCTTAAACCTCCTGTTCCTACCTCGTCCCCAGGGGGCTTCCGT
The DNA here is from genome assembly GCA_019787425.1 of Platygyra sinensis. Classification (NCBI taxonomy): domain Eukaryota; kingdom Metazoa; phylum Cnidaria; class Anthozoa; order Scleractinia; family Merulinidae; genus Platygyra; species Platygyra sinensis. The sequence goes on along the minus strand of JAHPZR010018877.1, from coordinate 20,778 downwards.
TTGAAAAGCCCTGGGAACGAGGCTACACGGGTTCCCTGCAAAATTAACCAAGTCTTAAGCATTGCTAAATACATACCTTGTCCACGTTGTTTTCCTTGTATGTGGTCCAGTAAGCCCCATCAGTAGAAAGTTTTAGCTTGTAGCTTGTAACATAGGATCCATTCTTCTTTCCTTGTGTGGCCACCGCACAGATAGAGCGCGTTAACCCCATATCGACTTGAAGATAGTCAGTACCTGTGATGGATGAAGTTTTTTGACACCATCCCGTGTTTCCATTGAGTCGACCATTGTATGGATAATAGGAAAGATAATTTGAACTTGCAGTTATTTTGGCGTTAATTATTGTATTGGGGTCTTCTACTCCTACAGCTGCACAGGCACTTGGATTAGAACTTGCATCTAGACAGAGGACAAGAATGGGATCGTGAATTCAGAAAAGCTGTAGGAACAGGGAACGCAACAACAGTACCTCAGGTTAGAGAGTAAAACGAATGAATGGATGAATAAACGAATGAACGAATGAACGAATGAACGAATGAACGAATGAACGAATGAACGAATGAACGAATGAACGAATGAACGAATGAACGAATGAACGAATGAACGAATGAACGAATGAACGAATGAACGAATGAACGAATGAACGAATGAACGAATGAACGAATAAACGAATGAACGAATGAACGAATGAACGAATGAACGAATGCACGAATGCACGAATGAACGAATGAACGAATGAACAAATGAGCGAATGAGCGAATGAGCGAATGAACGAGGG
>JAHPZR010018877.1:7500-12500 GCA_019787425.1 Platygyra sinensis | reverse complement strand
CAATTTTCAGCGGTGACCTCGTAGAGCATCTGACACATGACAAGTACAGCAAGGGCGTTGAAATTCATTGTTAAGATCACCATTTCTTTTTTGATCTGTAAGAAAAACAATCAACAACGAGATAAAGTGTCATAACTTCACAACTGTGCTGTTTTTAAGGTAGCTTTCTTCTCTTGTTAAGTTGAGCGTTTATCCACAAATCACCCATGCTCTTCTTAAATTTTATCTTGAATTTTAGATTATCGTGATATTTTGTATCTTTTTTTAGTCCAGGGCCCCTCTGGATATCAGCCTCGCTGTTGAATGGGCCACCCTGACTAAATAAAATTACTTACTTTACTTACTTTACTTACTTACTTACTTAACCAGGCCCGAGCCAAAAAAAAAATTATGACTGAGGCAATCGCCATGCGACTGAGTCTGTTCATGATTAATTTCTCTTCCTACTTCCCATAGCTATTTAGGGTTATTTAGGATTACTATAAACAAAAACGTACAAAATGGCTGAGGCAAGTACCCTGGTTTTCCTTTTGTTAGCTACGGTTCTGTTGTCTGAGTAGCAGTAGTTGAGCTTATATGCAATGGCGGCGTAAACTGAGAAGCACTAGAATTAAATGTTTGCGTTAAGACAGTTAAAGCATTAAAAGCATAAATTATGGAAAGCCATAACTGTCTTATGTGGTTGTTTATCATTATTTTATGTGGTTTCTTCATTATGTGTTGTAGTCACTTCATTACGTTTTGTGGTTTCTTCATTATGTGTTGTAGTCACTTCATTACGTTTTGTGGTTTCTTCATTATGTGTTGTAGTCACTTCATTACGTTTTGTGGTTTCTTCATTATGTCTTGTAGTCACTTCATTACGTTTTGTGGTTTCTTCATTATGTCTTGTAATGCAGTCCTGACGTGTTGTGTTTTTATCATGACGTTTTGTAATAACTTCATTATGTGGTGTGGTTTTATCATGATGTTATGTGGTTACGCTGTTATGTGGTCTGGTATCTTCTTTATGTGGTTTCATCATTACGTGATGTGGTTTCATCATTACGTGATGTGGTTTCGTCATTATGTCTTCTTAGCCTCACTTCCGATACCAAGCTCTAGTACCCAGGCTTACTCGCTATCACGAACTGGTTAGACCGGTTTTTAGATGGGTCCCAGTTCCATCTCTTCCCCGGCGGTTGAAGACAACAAAATGGCGGAAACAGACAATTCTCTATTGCGGCTAAATACAGGAATCGATACGACTTATCATTTGGACGAGTGAGCAAACGAGTCTTTTTCCTCTTTTAGCACGTCCCGCCTCGTTCGGAATACCGCTAGAACATCTGTAATCGATCGCCTGCCTCCAGTAGAGATCGATCTTCGTACATAATCGGAAATCGGTCAGTATGAAACATGGACTACGGACTACGGACTACGGACTACGGACTACGGACTACGGACTACGGACTACGGACTACGGACTACGGACTACGGACTACGGACTACGGACTACGGACTACGGACTACGGACTACGGACTGAGTATAAAACACAGAGTCAGGTATAAAACGCGAACTAAGCTTTACGGACTGGGTATAAAATACGGACCGAGCATTACGGAGTCGGCATAAAAACACGAAGAAAGGTTCTACATGTGAATAAATTTTCGCACATGGACGTTTTCATAATATTAGAAGCTACTTGTAATTATAGAAAATCTCATTTCCCGAAAGTGTCCGCTCATACAGGTTCAGCCATACTCGATTGCCGAAAGGAAATAGAAGACGCCGAAAGTCACAAAATTGACGAGCTGTATGAATTTTCGAATGATTCAAGCGATGATTAAATCACGGGTTTTGAAAGATCACTAACAGTCAAGAGATTTGAGGAGAATTCGAACGACATGTCCCGCTATATCAAAGTAATGTAACACGAGTGTAGGAACCTAGAAAAAATCTGAGTCCCGATAGGATTTGAACCATGACCTTCCGAAACACCGGCGGTAATGTAACACGAGCGTGGGACTACCCACGCGTTGTGTTACATTACTTTCATATATATATATAGTATATATATATATATATATATATATATATATATATACTATATATATATATATAGATATATATATATATATATATATTTACGAGATGCAATTTCACCAACACATAATGAAGAAACCACATAAAATAATGATAAACAACCACATAAGACAGTTATGGCTTTCCATAATTTATGCTTTAATGCTTTAACTGTCTTAACGCAAACATTTAATTCTAGTGCTTCTCAGTTTACGCCGCCATTGCATATAAGCTCAACTACTGCTACTCAGACAACAGAACCGTAGCTAACAAAAGGAAAACCAGGGTACTTGCCTCAGCCATTTTGTACGTTTTTGTTTATAGTAATCCTAAATAACCCTAAATAGCTATGGGAAGTAGGAAGAGAAATTAATCATGAACAGACTCAGTCGCATGGCGATTGCCTCAGTCATAATTTTTTTTTGGCTCGGGCCTGGTTAAGTAAGTAAGTAAGTAAAGTAAGTAAAGTAAGTAATTTTATTTAGTCAGGGTGGCCCATTCAACAGCGAGGCTGATATCCAGAGGGGCCCTGGACTAAAAAAAAGATACAAAATATCACGATAATCTAAAATTCAAGATAAAATTTAAGAAGAGCATGGGTGATTTGTGGATAAACGCTCAACTTAACAAGAGAAGAAAGCTACCTTAAAAACAGCACAGTTGTGAAGTTATGACACTTTATCTCGTTGTTGATTGTTTTTCTTACAGATCAAAAAAGAAATGGTGATCTTAACAATGAATTTCAACGCCCTTGCTGTACTTGTCATGTGTCAGATGCTCTACGAGGTCACCGCTGAAAATTGTAAACAAAGTGAATATTCCATCTTTGGCATGATGCTACGAGGACATACCTTCAAGAAGCTGAATACTTCGATGGCTTTAGAATGTCTTTCACGCATGCAACGACGACTTCAGATGTCAGAGCTTCAATTACGTCTTTTCCAGCGCATGTGTGAGTTGAACAAACGCACCAAGGAAGCCAGACCTGAGAGCTTTGTTCCTGACTCTGAAAGATATTATTTTAGACGTGACAAGAAAAGAGGCAAGTTACTTTACGCCACCTCAACTCGAAACGGTCGGGGCACGTTTAATGATCAATTTTGTATTTACGCGAGGGCCGTACTGGGAGAATATCGGCCCGAGGTCTTGACAGTATGGAGCGAGGTCGCGTGCAAAAAAGACCAAGGGCCGATATTCTCCCAGTACGGTCCCGAGCAAGCTTGGTTAATAAGAGATTTATTACACGACTGAAGAAAAACCCAAATGATAGACTGCAAAGACACCATAAACTTCAAGCGCGCAATTTCTATTTACGGCAAACTGAACGTTTACTCACGTCTGACGTTTCCAAAAAGAAGAAAAAACAAAGTTGGAAGAAAACAAAAATAACATTTTATGTGGAGTAAATACTTTTAGAAAAAAAAGAAGTAAAAAACTACGAGATCATTCGGGGAGAGTGCTCCGTCCAATACTTAGAGAATATTGGACCGGCAACGGAGCAATCTGATTGGCTGATTTTAGTTATTGGCCCTCTGAACTAACTTAGTCGTGTAATAAATACAGTCCAGAAAACATAAATCTTAGATGATGCATGTAAGATAAAAACACATGATGCCTCCGAGATAAAAACACATTCAATAGATAGAATAACCTCAGAGAAATTCTCTTAAAAATTAGCAAACTGACGTCAATTTTTCATGCTACCTTTCATGCTGTTACTAATCATGAATTTCGTCAAAACATTGTCAAAGAAGCTGTGCATGAGCCGAGTGGATATTGCCATATCAAATATTGGCAAATTGTCCGCTCCTGCTCGTTGACACATCTCATAAATTATAAATTCATACATGTGTCCGCTTATTGACAATAAAAATTAGCCAATAATAATTTCTAAAGTTATCGTAAAATGACGGTTAGCAACTGGAGGCGCATACCAAATCATGAATATCAAATCTGTAGGCTAAATTTCTCACAGTGACGTTAGTATATTTCCTTTTCATCCGGAATGTGATTTGCTCTTGCTAAACCATAGCGTTTCTCGGCTTGAGGTCGGTAACGGAACGTAATTCTTGGTTGAGGAATAAACCAAGAGAAACCTGCCAGATTGAGATGACGAGTAAGAGAGATTTATATGGGCCTTATTTTCACCAAGGTGTCTAGAAATAGCCAATCCTATGACGCAGATTTGTTTACATAGACCAAGCAACTTTACAAGCATTTTTCTACTCCCCACAAAAACCAACGACGGAAAGCGTAAAACCTTCCATATTTCCCGTCTATAGAGGGCTTATATTCCTCATCGACGGAAGATATTTTCGCTCCACAGTTGCTATAGGTTCTATTCCCGGCCTACCCGCTGAAACCTGCAAAGAAATCAAAGCAAGTGAAGAAGGACAGGCGGTCAGCGGCGAATACTGGTTCGATTCAATTGTACCTGGAAAGACTGCTCTCGCTCAATGCGATATGGAAACAGAAGGTGAACCATATTGACTACTGAGAGAAAAGCCTTTTCTTCGAAAAGGGTGTTTCATTTTATGAGCTCAGCATTATAGGTATTGACAGTACTTAAAGCTATACTAATTTCATACTGCTTGTTAAAATATAGTCCGGTGGCTTCAGTTCTGAAAAACCTATCTCTTTTTTCTCTTTCTGAAAAACCCTATCTCTTTCGAGACTCTAGCTCCCTTTCATTTTTAAAACTAAATGTTCAAGGCTGTACGTGAACTAAAAACAAATACTCTCGATCTTTACTTTTTCATGTTATGTCATTTTATTTAAATTAAGAAGATTCAAGGCACACAACAGACTCTTGAATGAGATGTCCTAACCATCCAAACTACAATATTCTGCTGTGTCGACGGGAAACCAAATGCAATCGAACTTCCCATAAGCGACTACCCAGAATGTTAAGCCAGGTGGCATCTTCGGGAGCTGG
>JAHPZR010018877.1:0-2500 GCA_019787425.1 Platygyra sinensis | reverse complement strand
GATTTACAGGAGATGGCAAAACGTGCACAACCGGTAAGGGAACTGTTAAGTTAAAGTTAGTTGGAGTGGTGGAAAATTACAAGTAAGACAAGACAAAGATCGATTCTAAGGGGTCCTTACATCCGGGATGTACCAAAAGTGGAAATCTTTAATCTCTTTATGTTTTAGTTTCTCCAATTAGTAGAGCACTTGTGCTCGGCTATAAGACTCGAGACTTGAAAGAAGTTGTCATTCGTTCGTTCGTTCACTTGTTCATTCGTTCCTTCGTTCTTTCGTTCGTTTGTTCGTTCGTTCATTTTTCGTTCGTTCCTTTGTTCATTCGTTTCTTCGTTCGTTCGTTCCTTTGTTCATTCGTTTCTTCGTTCCCTCGTTCATTCGCTCATTCGCTCATTCGCTCATTTGTTCATTCGTTCATTCGTTCATTCGTGCATTCGTGCATTCGTTCATTCGTTCATTCGTTCATTCGTTCATTCGTTTATTCGTTCATTCGTTCATTCGTTCATTCGTTCATTCGTTCATTCGTTCATTCGTTCATTCGTTCATTCGTTCATTCGTTCATTCGTTCATTCGTTCATTCGTTCATTCGTTCATTCGTTCATTCGTTCATTCGTTCATTCGTTCATTCGTTCATTCGTTTATTCATCCATTCATTCGTTTTACTCTCTAACCTGAGGTACTGTTGTTGCGTTCCCTGTTCCTACAGCTTTTCTGAATTCACGATCCCATTCTTGTCCTCTGTCTAGATGCAAGTTCTAATCCAAGTGCCTGTGCAGCTGTAGGAGTAGAAGACCCCAATACAATAATTAACGCCAAAATAACTGCAAGTTCAAATTATCTTTCCTATTATCCATACAATGGTCGACTCAATGGAAACACGGGATGGTGTCAAAAAACTTCATCCATCACAGGTACTGACTATCTTCAAGTCGATATGGGGTTAACGCGCTCTATCTGTGCGGTGGCCACACAAGGAAAGAAGAATGGATCCTATGTTACAAGCTACAAGCTAAAACTTTCTACTGATGGGGCTTACTGGACCACATACAAGGAAAACAACGTGGACAAGGTATGTATTTAGCAATGCTTAAGACTTGGTTAATTTTGCAGGGAACCCGTGTAGCCTCGTTCCCAGGGCTTTTCAAACGGAAGCCCCCTGGGGACGAGGTAGGAACAGGAGGTTTAAGGGACACAGTCAGCAGGTGCACATGCGCATTAGATACCATTTCATAGCTAATTTCAATATATCAGAGACGCCATAAATACTGTTTTTTAAGGTGGATGGTACCAGTTTCCAGTACTTTCCAAGACTTCAAGTTTGATGGGTCATTATAACCACTCTTTATCGGTTAATGCCACAATCATGGTATCAACAAACTGCCCAATCATCGGTGAACAAGTTGCTGTTAATTTTGTGGCACAATAAGTTACCATAGCAACGGTATGGCTTGCTAAAAACACCCTTAATTTTAGCTTTAAGCGCTTATAACTCAAAAACGAGCTCGGTGACCCCCATTTTTTATTATCGAATTGTGATTAGCATGATAAGATGCAACTTTTTGCAAAGTTTAAAAAAATTCTACGAAGGGGCTTCAGAGCCACCTTAAATTTTTGAAAATTTAAGGTGGCTCTGAATCCCCTTCGTAGAATTTTTTTAAACTTTGCAAAAAGTTACATCTTATCATGCCAATTACAATTCGATAATAAAAAATGGGGGTCACCGAGCTCGTTTTTGAGTTATAAGCGCTTAAAGCTAAAATTAAGGGTGTTTTTAGCAAGCCATACCGTTGCTATGGTAACTTATTGTGCCACAAAATTAACAGCAACTTGTTCACCGATGATTGGGCAGTTTGTTGATACCATGATTGTGGCATTAACCGATAAAGAGTGGTTATAATGACTATCAAACTTTAAGTCTTGGAAAGTACTGGAAACTGGTACCATCCACCTTAAGCAGATGTGATAAAAATAATATCATAGGATGAGAAAAAGGACAACAGATTGAAAATCAAGCAAAACACTGCGAAAAGTGAAGCAGATTTCTAGGTGAACTTTGATTTCAGGTTGAGGTGGACTTTTTTCAAAGTGAGAAAAACTAGTGTCCAGGTCAGCACGGTCCCAAAGCTGACTGTGTCCGAGGGTCATCCTTTGATTTCAACATTATTTTCGTTTCCCGTCAGTAATCGCTCATCTACATTCATTTATTGAATTTTGTAATTAATGGGAACTATCACAGTACATACCAAGCTATCTGGAATTCTTGCGTCTGTCCACTAATGATTAGTAATAGTAATTGGACCGAGTGGAGTACAATTCAGGGAGTAATCGAGCGAGTAATTTCAAAATCGGACGAGCGCGAAGCGCGAGGCCGATTGAAATACGAGCACGATTAGTCCCTGAATTGTACGACACGAGGTCCAATTACTAATTAATCGTATCTATAACAAATTTCGGGAAAAAAATGTCTTCTGAGAACTTTTTTGAGCGAAAAACGTCTGTAGCG
>JAHPZR010018875.1:15000-21295 GCA_019787425.1 Platygyra sinensis | reverse complement strand
CGGGTGTTGGAAATTAGGGAAAGTTTGAAGATCTTTGCATTTTGTAGGGAAAGAAAAAAAAAGGCGGACGTCTCGTGTGGCCTTTCGGTGTAGGGGGTAAATTGTTGAGGGAGTGTGCAAGAAGTACGTAGAGTAGAAAACGTCTGAATGCAGAAAGTTTCGGAGTGTAGAGAAAAATGGGAAAAAAAGTTAAGATATCGATAAACGCCCAGAAAAAAAAAAGTGTACACATATTAACCTAATTTTTCTAAAAATATTTCCAACGTTCAATTTTCAAGTCAATTTCCCATTGCCCTTTCGTCACATTCCCGTTTTAGCTACCATCATGCGGATGTGCGGAAAAAACGAGGCCATGTTACCTGGTATATGTTGGGGAAAATTGACAAATTTGAATTTTCCCTTATTTTTCTCACAAGTTTTTAAAATCGCGACCAAATGCGTAAATAAAAGACAATCAATTGCCACGACGGTGTTTTTATTATGCATCCATGAATTTTTCAAGGCCCCTAAAAATTTCCTCACAATATTCTTCTTGCAGCTTAAGTCCTCTTGCGCGGTATAGTCGCCCTTCAGATGCAACTTACGATCGGGTAAAAACTTACTTATCTTACGGACGTTCGACCGCAAGACCCCTTAACGATTCCGTTTTACGAATCGAACCGAACTGGAATTTGCCCTTTAAGCAGATCAGTACAGAGTGTTTTCTTGCTGGGGCGTGTATTGGACTTGGGTGAAATTTTCATCTTTGAGGCTAAGAAAGAAAAAAAATTAAGTTCTTTACAAGTCCGTCCCCCATCCGAAATTTTCGTTAAACATGTACTTTAATTAGCTAAATGTCTCTAATTAGTAAGACAGGAAGGTAGCTCAGCTTTCCCACAAAAAAAAAAAACTCCTTAGAATTACACGTGTGGGGGGGTGTGGGAAAAAAAAAAACATAAGAAGAAGGGAAGAGAGGGGAAAACAAACAAAAGAAAAAAAAAAAAAAAACAAAAAACTTCTATATAATAGATTGAAATAAACAAATTCGGCACTCCCACCTGTGCATTATGGGGGTGAAAAAAGAAAATTTTCATCGGGCAGCGGGAAAAGAAAAATTTAGCTAACGTCGCAACTTTCACGTTTTCTTCAAATGTTTTTTCAGTCCGTGCAAAAAAAAACAAGCTGTCAAATGAATGGACAAGGCCCTCGATTTTTATTTGAACCTTTGTTCTGTTTTCGGAAAATTTTTCGCTAAGATCAATACAATGCTACCCGTATTGAACCATTGTTCTGTCAGTCGCCACTGAGCCTTACCATACGTTCGTCTCGTTAATTACATGTTAACCCCTTAAAAAGTCCACATATTTTCGAGTACTTGAAGAGGTCCCTGCTTCTACTGATACATTGCTATCATGTAACGGGATGTTCAAGGACCTTTTTTATGAGATGATAGTCAAAAGTACACACAGTCGCTCTCAGGCCCCGGGATTCATGTTCTGTCGTCACTCCTTGTTGGTTTCTTTATAAGTTCTTAAGTAACCGGCAGTTCTCAAGACCATTCCAAAGAGATTTTCTCTCGCTGAGTTTCTCGACGACATGCCCCCTAAAGTGAGTCCTCATGGCCTTTTTATACCTGATCATTTCTATTTGCTTGCGATGCAATGGTGGGGTTAATCTGCGTTATCTTGATGGGTGAAGAAACCTCGGAATCCAAGGGTTTTTCATTTCCTTATGTTTCTCGCACAGGAGTTTTACAGTGAATGAAATCCTTCTGTGCTGGCGAGTTCGAGTTTGACCTGTTCTCCTTCTTCTTATCGCAGCACGACAGATGAGTGCGAACTTGACCAACCTTCTTTCCGAAATCCAAACTGATTGATATGCTTACGTCTTTTTAGCCTCTTCAGAAACTTATTTTCTCTCAACCGACCGTTGTTTTTTTCTAAGTCCAACGCATTTTTTTTCCAGCCGTTTTTTCTTCATGGTTATTCAGTGTACACCCAATTTTTCTCCATTCGCCTTTTAGAGCTGTGCAAAAACGGAATCCTGTGTTTCTTCTTACAGTTACGCAGCGCTGGACGTCACCTTATGATAATCCATTGGTTTCAACTGTTTGTTTAACAAGTTTAAGTGCAGCGACTGAAGTGATGACTGGATGTTGACTTTCTCACCGTAAAAAAAAAAAATGTAACCCCTGATCTGTCGAAAGACTAACATGTTTGAGTGTTGCGGTTATTGCCCCACGTGGCGGACACAGGTTCCGCCGGCATTCATCACATAGTCTCGGCGAAAACCGCAGTTTATCGCTCTATTTAGTAAACAAATTTTTAATAAGCCTTAGCTCACACATCACTGTTTGAACAAATAAAACAGATACTTATTAATAATAATATAAATATATATTTTCTTCTTTGCATTCTTGGCGGTTATTAAGCGATTTGAGGGGGGCGGGCGTTTTGCAACAAAAGCGTCGAAGCCACTCCGCCAAAAACAAAAAAAGACCCGCGACCGCGAGACCGCCTGCCCGGGATTGAGTCAATAGCCGCCCCAGATTTACCACCGGATTATTACCAGGTTTTGTGGATAGAGTCACTCAGGTGCCGGGTAAGATCATAGCAAGAAGACCTAGAACAAAAAAAAACGATTCCGGGGATTCGACTGAACAGGGAAAAAACGTTTTTGTAGGATTTTGGTTACGTCCCCCTATTTGTAGGTTCCACTCAAGAATCAAGTCGGTAGAATTGTAAGAGGGGAAGTGATTTCATTATTTTCCACGCCAAAACCTTTCAATGTTTTCTCCTGGGGGGCGTGAAGGATTCAAAATCGGCAGTTTGCCAAAATCTGCTCGAAAACTGGTCCAGAAATAAGAAAGATGGACACCTTATCTGCAGTTTTTGTTGAGTTGTTCATAACCAATTCTAAGAATGCTATTTTCCGTGTGTTGGTCCTATAAAACACGAGGATGAGAGGACCGACAGACACGTTTGATTATCCACCGTCGAGGTTCACACTGTGTTGTAAAAATTCCTCTAGTTCTAAGTATACCCTGCCGCGACGACGGTATTTTGTATGTCGATTGTTTCAGTATAAATTAGACACGTATTCGCCGTTATTTCTTTTTTTACGGATGACTCTTTTTTTTTTTCATGACACCGGAAAATAGATGTCACTTTTCTCGCCTGTATTGTGGTGTTGAGAACCCCCATGCTTAATTTCCTCAAATTTTCGAGCATATTTGGCTCCAAAAGGAGGCTTGCATGCATTGCATTGCATTTGTTCCATTCCTGGCATGGATTTCAGAAGAGAATACATCATTTAACCCCTCAATTTAGAATTACGTAATTTAGTTACGTTTACTGTTTAGCCTTATCGGTATTTTTTTGGTAAACACCATGTACTCAAATGGGAATACTGAAAATTATGTGTTGTTGTTGTTCGGTTGCGTAGGCGAACCCAGTCGTACAAAATGTTAGCGGTTGTAGAGATGGGAGGCCTGGTAGAGAGAAACTGGAGAAGCCTCCGGTTCCTCGCGGTTTCGTTCTCTTTTGTGCCTCGTGCTCCTCAAATATGGCTCTTACATTGTCAAAACCGCCAAGCTACCGGGTGCTATAAAAATTGCGAACGGGGCTTTCTCCTACGTAAAATGGCCTAAATGCACAACGCCCTCAGAAGTGGCATTGTTTATGTGTGATCGTTTTCGAAACGATGTTGAAGAATCCGATTATTTTGTTTTCGATTGGTGGAAGTGTAAGCTGTTTGTGTCAGCTTTTTAGAGCGGGAAACACCATAGGTTATTGACTTTGTATTGAGGCCAAGAGTGGTTTTTCAGAGGCGGTTGGCGTCTGATCGATTTTAGATATTAGGAGTTATCAGGAATACAATTGAGGGATTTCTCGACATGATGATCAGGTTATTTCTACTTAACTATGTGCTAGTTAGCCGTGCACAAACGCCTTTTTTGTGAACCCAGCAGGAATCCCTCATACGCTTAAACAAATCCCAGGAGAAACAGTGAGAAAGGGGGAAAAAAAAGGTCGTTTTATTGGGACATATTAGTCAAGAAGAAAAAAAAAAACTGTGCCAAGCTCTTTCTTAGGATACATCAATTTTACAAAAAAAACAAAATATGGCACTGTACAGCGACAAACACTTATGGTATAAAAAAAGATGTGAATAAGCGTCCGAAAACTCACTTCTAAGACGCTGCAAAGCCAAAGACCGGATCTGAACTGCTGTCGCCCAACAGGGCACTAAGAACAAGTAAAAGGAAATTGTCACGAGAAAAAAGGCCTATGTTAATATTCCGACATGAAGTCTCATACATTGCATGCACCTAAATATTTACCCAATTGTAATTAAATGCAACCACTAGGATTAGCAGGAGGGCATATCAATTAGTCCAATTTTGGGCCAATTGTGGTCCGCGTTAAAAGCATGAGAAAAGAAAATTTGATCGGAAAGTACTGTAGTGTTAAAGTATAACAAAACAAGGCTACATGTTTACCGCCCCCAAAAAAAAGTAAGCAATAAAAAAAAAAAAAAAACATGGGTTGTTGTTTGTAATGTTTGTAACTAATGCGGAAATAAAGAAAAAATAACGGAAGGTACTACAAAGCCGGCCACCATCCCCGGCAGCCCGGCAGCTGGGGACAGCTGGAGGGAAAAAGGAAAAATAAAAAAAAAAAAAAAAAAAAATAAAACCGCGCAGGCCACAGGAATTTCTACTTTATAAATTATTAGATTATAATTTAAAATCATCACCAATTTTGTTTCATATGGTTTGGATGTTTTTTGGCCTTGATTGAGACAAAGCTGTCATTTGAGCGGACAAAGAAGACCCAAAGTAAGGACCGACCGGAAAAGACATGAGACCCCCCACCAAACAAAGCTGGTGTCAGCTCCCCCAAAGCTGATTCCTTTTATTTTTTTATCGCAGTTTTTTTTTTCTGCCCCCCGATGCCCCCGAACGAAGAAAAACGGAAGGGAAACCCCGGAAAAGGAAGAAGGAAAAAAATTGGGTTCCCTTGGCGCTTGCTGCTGCCTGTGGTTTTGTCTCTAACATAGAAAGGACAAAAATGGCACTAATCTGAGTAACTTTGAGTCTTGACTGAGTAGTATTTTCGAATTCAGATTCGCAAGTGGAGAGTATTTTGGGGTTTTTTGCTTGCAATCTTTTTGCCTAACTGACATACATGTTGGGGTAAAGGACCTGTGTAAGTCAATTCTTTGAGCTTGAGTTCTTTAGGGCACAAAATACCATCGTTTTAATATGTAAATTTAATAAAAAATATGTACTTTCGATAATTAAAATAAATTAGATAATAAATATAAAAAACACGTCAAAAAAAAAAAGCTAGTTATAGTTAACCGGTTTGTCTTTTGTTTTTTTGTTGTTGTATTGGTTTTGTAAGTCGATATACGATTGTTGTTGTTTTTGTTGTAGGCGGGTTGTTTATTGTTGAACTGAGCTCTTTGCCTAAAAATGCTTAAAAGTGCACGAGAAGAGAGAAGGTTTTTTTCGCGTGGTTCACACGGAGATACCTCGTTTTTGTGCGGTTTTATTCAGGGTGCGGTGGTATCGTGGGTGCGGATATCGTTTTTTTATCACGTTCAAAAAGAAGGTGGTTACAGTGTGTAATTTATTGAAGGTTTTTGGTACCGGCGGCCCCCCGACCCGGCCATCATGAGGTCGTGTCTGTGCTGGCCTTATATATGTTGGGCTTTTGTTAGTATCTGTCTCCAGAGCTTATCGTAATTCTCAGTCGTCCGGCTTTATTTTGGGGATGGATTGCGTAGCCCTTTACCTTCCATTCGTGTATGATTTTCCACCGCGATTTCACTCCTAACTGATCGCAGTTATTGTCGGTGACGGATTATTTTGCTTTGAATCTTGGGGGGGGGGCCGATGCCATTTTTTATGTTTGTTAGGTCGGATTGCATTTCCTATTTGCCAGCTGTGCGATGGCCCATTTTTGGCCCTGCCGGGAGTGACTTTGGCCGGGGGCGGGGGGCCGGTGTCTTTCACGGCACCACTTTATGGCCTTTTCAATATTAACTCAACGCTTGTGGGGTAGCTTGGAGGTATAATTAAGCTTGTCTTTTTTATTTTTTTTTGTTAACCTTTTTTTAGTTTTTTTTACTTTGTTTACTGTTTATTTCCGCATAGTTTTGACACTGTTTTTGATACTTTTGGCGGTAAAACATGTACGCCTTGATTATACTCCATTCAAATATTTCGCTTAGCACAATTGGCCCAAAATTGGACCTAAATTGATAATATGCCCCTGCTAATCCTAAAGAAGTGATGCCCCCGCAGCGA
>JAHPZR010018875.1:0-10000 GCA_019787425.1 Platygyra sinensis | reverse complement strand
ATTCTCTTGTTCTAATCTATGAAACAATCTTTATTGAGGAAACTTTTTCACAAAATGTGGTTTTCTTAAAGGACCTCGAAGATCAACGCTTAAATATGTGATATACATTGAATTGAAATAAAACTAATTAATGTGTACCAAAATACAAAATACAAAATTAAAAAACATGTCACTTGACAGTATTAATATTTAGTAGATTCTCATATTACCTGGCTAAGTGAATTAAAGTCATTTACAGCATGACATGCAGTTCTTTGTTTCCCCCAATTCCTCTTCACAATGGGGAGTCTAAGATTAACTTTATCTCTTGTGTCTTTATTATCTTGCTGTTGCTGTGTTACTAAAGTAGGTTCTGCATAATTTTGATGCAGAATATAACTGGAGCAGTTTGATCAGTTCATGTGATTGTTTTCAAGGCTTAAAACATTAAACATTAGTTCAATAGAATAGTTGTGTCTGAAATGTATGGGAATACAAATAAGAGGGAGCTCACCATTGCCAATGTGTCCTTCCATTGTAAATACCCATACAGATTGGCCAGTTATATATTGCAAAACTTAAATTCCTTAAAGAATATTCAACTAAAACAGGCTTTTTCTACGTCCAAAATTCAGAGCTGCTTTGATGATTAGCAAAATTAAAGGTAAAATATCAGTCAACTGGAATTAATCGTTCCTCCTCAAATGCCCGTTTGTTTTCTTCCTGCTGGAAGATCGTGTGGGTCACAATATCTGCCAAAATTTCATCTGCTTCCGGACCCTCACGACCACGTACGATTCTTTGTGCCCTTCCGATAAACTGCGCAAACTTGACAGGGGAGACAATTTTGGTCATAATGGCTGCGATACTAATGGGAGGGTGGTCAAATCCCTCAAGCAGTGACTCGACTACCACAACTAGCTTTACCCTGTTGGCTTTTATTGCTTCCATCATGCTGTCCCTTAGACTCTTGGGTCGTACATCTGAATGGTAAGCTATTGCAGAACCAGGGTTGCCCCAAACAGTGTTCCACAAGAGTGCTACGTGCTCTGCATAGGCGATGTTCTTGGTTATGGCAATAGCCATATGAGGAATCTCGTCGGGAAGAGGATTTCTTGCATCCTTGTCTTCCTGAATATCCTTGACCCTCGCAAGGATCAGGTAAAAAATATCCTCGTCATTTGTTCCACCGGCGACAAGGAGATCATGCCAGCTTGTTCGGCGAATAATTCTTTGTTGTCTTGCATCCTGAAGGGACAAACGGTACACAGTTTTACCCTCTTCTCTGGGTAGTACGCGCTGCCCATCTCCTCTGAAAGGGGTAGCGGTCAAGAATACAACCATTGCATGATTTCTAAACTTTTCAACAATCCGACGCCATGTCATCGATGGATGGTGATGAGCTTCATCGACAATCACAAGTTTGAAGATATCGTCGGGTAGAACCTTTTCCCACTCATCTTTAAGGAACTTTTGTGCGTTTGCAATGATAACCTCCTTGCTCTGAAGGAATTCCGGGTTACAGATATGTTTGGTTTCTTCAATCTTCTGTCCCACTGGAAGGGCATAACCAACAGCATGTTCTGGTACTATGTTTCTCTTCAGCAGGAAGTTCTCACCTGGTGCATGTACACACACTGTCAAGGTTTCCTCTAGTTGGTTTGCAATTGAGAGGTCTGGAGCTATAACTAGGACAGGTTTATCAATCTTGTGAAGTGGTTCTCCATATGGAGGGGCACCTGGTTGAGGTTGATTCATTCCTAATTGCCCCAAGAAGTAGGGAACGCAACTTATCACTCCTGTCTTTCCAGAACCTGTGGGCATAGAAACCAGACCTATACCTCCCAGATTTTGTGTGAAGTGTTTCTGAAGCTCTTGAAGTGCTTCGTGCTGTGGAGGCAGAAGCTTTTCCTGGGAGTTTTGAATAACATCAAAACTATAGCGGTTAAATTTCGGCAGAGGTCTTTGAAACAATTCCATCTCGATCTTCGCGAGTGCTTTAGCGCTTTCTGGGAAGAATAAGTAGAAATTTGCATAACGTATTTTTCCCTTCATGCCATGCGGCCGTTTTCACTTCTCTCCGCGTTGGATGGGGTGGAAATCAAACCATAGTCAAACGCTACAAGGTTTTGTACGGGAAGGTACCGCCCCGGGGGCTAACCTCTTAAAACATACTTAAATATTCGTCGACCGGTACTGATTCTGCTATTGATGCAACAAACCTCACAGTGACGTAGAAAGGGACGAAAGTCAAAATGAGCGCGGCAGGGAGAAGGTACCTACCGCGATCCTCTCGCGTCCGATCTTCTCTCGCTTCACGCGTTCGTCTTTCCCCTTTCCCTCCCTTTCAGATGCCAGCCACGCAGGCAAACAGTTACTCTAAGGCGATGTTCTTGGTTATGGCAGTAGCCTTATGAGGAATCCCGTTGGGCAGAGGATTTGTCGCATCCTTGTTTTCCTGAATGGACTTGACTTTATCAAGGATCAGTTTAAAGCTCTCGACATCTGTTCCACCCGCGACAAGGGGATCATGCCAGTATATTCCGCGAATAATTTTTTGTTGTCTTGCTTTCTGAAGGGGCAAATGGTAAACAATTTTACCCTCTTCTCTGGGTAGTGCGGGCTGTCCATCTCCTCTGAAAGGGGTAGCGGTGAAGAATACAACCATTGCATGATTTCTAATAGAAATTTTTGAACGATCCGACGCCATGTATTCGATGGATGGTGATGAGCCTCCTCAACAATCACAAGTTTCACAAGAACTTTTGTGCGTTTGCAACGATAACCTCCTTGCTCCGAAGGAATTCCTCGTTACAGACATGGTTGGTTTCTTCAATCTTCTCTCCCACTGGAGAGACCTAATCAAGAGCATGTGATGGTATTATGTTTCTCTTCAGCAGAAAGTTCTCTCCTTTTGCACGTGCAGACACTGTCAATGTTCCCTGTAGTTGGTTTGCTATTGCGAGGTCTGGAGCTATAACTAGGACAGGTTTATCAAACTTGTAAAGTGGTTCTCCATGTGGAGGGGCACCTGGCTCGGGAGGTGGATTCATTCCTAATTGCCCCAAGAAGTAGGGAACGCAACTTATCACTCCTGTCTTTCCAGAACCTGTGGGCATAGAAACCAGACCTACACCTCCCAGATTTTGTGTGAAGTGTTTCTGAAGCTCTTGAAGTGCTTCGTGCTGTGGAGGCAGAAGCTTTTCCTGGGAGTTGTGAATAACATCAAAACCATAGCGGTTAAATTTCGGCAGAGGTCTTTGAAAGAGTGCCATCTCGATCTTCCCTGGTGCTTTGAGATCTTTTGGCGCTGTCTACCCGACAAAGTAGAAATTTGCATAACGTATATTTCCCGTCATGCCATGAGGTCGTTTCACGTGTCGCCAGCAAGGCGATAAAGCAGGATCGTATTTAGTGGACAGCTGTTTCAGCCTTCTTGGGCCTCGTCAGCACTTTGTAGCGAAGATATTTAACGCCAGCCAAAGACGCAGACGTTCTTAGGCTTGTAAGCCTAAGAACGTCTGCGTGGGAGGCTAGCCAAAGAGCCAACGCACATAAATTGCAAAATGACGCGTTCACTGTATCAAGTTCCGTACTTTGAACTCACTTGCGGTCCGAAACACGCGTTGCCACGTCACGTGTCTCGCAGCGCAAGAAGATCAAAGTATCACTATTGGGGTGCTTTCCATTATGCCAAAGATTCCGGAAATTTCGGTCGGAATTCAAATGGAAAGGTCCGTTTCGGTTTCTTCTGACCGGAATATTCGGGATCACCTCTAGAGGTGGTCCATATATTCCGACCGAAATTTGCCGATCCATTTTTGACAAACCGGTTCTTTGCACTGTAATAAGGGAATTCGGAAGAAGAATTTAAAATGGCAAGAGCTATTTCTATTGGTTGGCCCAGTTTAATCACGGAAAATGCTGTTCCATTTTCCTCAGGTATTCCCGCTGATCTCCAACCGGTCAGTTTGGCATAATGGAAAGTACCCTTGGCGTCTCTAAAAGCAAACAATAAATGCGGCTGGACAAGGCCAGCAGTAAATATTTAAGAGTGCATCCATGATAGGACCAGGCAGGGGTGGCACAAGCTATCTCGCCAATTTCGATGAAACTTTGCCAGTTTGAAGGGATCCACTTAAAACTACTTCAGTCAAAGTTTAAGGAAATTTGGTCAAAACCGGGGGGAGTTGACCATCACCCCCCGTTTTTTTACAAAAATGACCAAAAATCACTTTAAAAATGGTCAAAAGTATAAATATCTACTACTATAAGAATTCAACCAAATATTTTCAAATTTTCAGCGAATGTTGTCCTACCCAAAGACAATCTACTGTTTACGTTTCGTTCTTCTAGATTAGTTCGAGTTGTACCGTTTCACGAGCCAGCCGCGAGCCCAAGTCAACCTCGAGTCACGAGCCAACCTCGAGTCAACCACGAGTCAAGTCATTTTTTTTTTATTTTGTCCCGAAAAAAAACTAGGTCGTAGGAAATAAAATATCTGAATATCAAGAGAAAAAATAGCTGAATACAGGATATTTTGATAACAGCTAGGCTCGGCTCGACCCGACTCGCGCGATCTGTACAGCGCCGCAAATGATCCCCGACCGCAATAGGCCATTTCCGAATTACCTTAAGCCTCTTTTTCAAACCGAGTCTTGGGGCTCATCCTTTCATATGAAAATGAGTTTAATTTGCATGTGAATGAAAAGTCATTTTCATATGAAAGGATGAGCACCAAGACTCGGTTTGAAAAAGAGGCTAAAGGTAATTCAGAAATGGTCTATTGGACCGCAAAATGATCCCGAACCGCAAATGATCCTGATGTGGCCCGCAAATGATCCCCGCCGGAAAACGAGGAATGGCATGGAGTTTGGTTTCCTGGATTTTTCTATTTTTTTATTTTATTTTTATATTCATTTAGTTTCATCAACTAAACGATGAATTAGGTAAACATAAAGAAAAGATATTCTGTTGACGTAAACTATAAGTAAAATACAATATTCAGGACAAATTCATTTTATTTTCTCTTGACAATTCTTTTGAAAAATTACAGAAAAAAATCAAAGCTCGTAGACAGCAACAAGCTCGACAAGCTCGATCTACAACAATAATAACTTAATGCTACCAAAACTAAGACACAACAATCTTGAGTGAATTTAGTTTTAATACCCTTTCCAAAATAAATAATCCAATTTCAAATCTCCATCATTATAAGACCTCAAAGGCGCGAGAAACAAATACCAAAGCAAGTGTTAATACCAACAGCAACAGCTTTCGCGATATGTCCGTGACCTTTAAGTTCGAGCGAATGAGCTAGAAATTCTGCTTCCCAACTCTACAAGCCAGTTTGACTTTTACTTCGCATCTGCAACTTGCAGCCAGAAATTCTGGACAAGAGCACTGATTGTTCAACTTACATAGTATGTAGAGTGACTCAGCACTTACCTATATTACTCGTGGGAAAAATGCGAAAAACCGAAAAACCGCATATTATTACAAACTAGAAGTAAAATGGGAGCCGTAAGCTGGTTTCGTGTAAGATTCTCAGACTAAAGAAGTCTTGCTTCACTGTGAGAAACGGCCGGATAGGTTATATACACCACTACAACCACGAACTACAATCCGTTAGGATTTCTTGCTACTGACTTTCAACATCGATGACAAAAGTATTTTCATTTGTGTGACTGACCAAAACCGGAAACCGCGTATGAAAAGTCTGTAGCATCCAAGGTTTGACTAAACGTGCAGGTCAGGAAATAAGACACAACTTAGTTGAGTTAATTGAGATGCAGGATGTCGAGTGACTGAACTGACACTATTAATTTGTTTGCAACTTTCGCTTCGGTTAAATTTTCATGAAATGCTAATGCTTGTATAAAAACTAAAGGAGTTAACCTAAAGAAAAAAGGTTTCTTATTATACGAACAAAAGCCGATTACAAGGCATTCCGTTAGAGCTTTTTCGGTAACTATCCGAAGAACTCTTTATCCCAGGAATTCAGTATATTCATATAGAATAATTTTATGGTCAGTGATGACTTGCTTCTGTTTATTTTAAAAACTGAATCCACAACCCGAGGAACAAATTCCATGCCATTCCTGATTTTCCGACGGGATCATTTGCGGTCCACATCGGGGATCATTTGCGGTTCGAGATCATTTGCGGTCCAGATCATTTGCGGTCGGGGATCATTTGCGGCGCTGTACAGATCTCGTAGTCTTATTCGAAACCACGTTATTTTTTGTGCCCATTGCCGACTATTAGGGCACGATTGTCTTATCCAAATAGTGAGTTACATGAATCTAGCTGACTATCTATTGACTCGGAGGAAACCTGAACGATATTATAAAACATTCGTGTCACGCGAGCGACACTGGAGCGAGTTGCCTCTTTCCTGAATTTTGTGCCCGTCGACCTTGAAATAGTGTCGAAGGTGCTTAGCACTGCTGTTCTAATCGTGGACACTGAAATAAGCAAGCAATACTGTAAATTAACTGGAACTTGCTGAGAATTCCAACTGGCAGGAGGCTGACTACTGATCTAGTAGCAGAGAGAAGGATTTAAAACTTGGGACCAGTCCGGATTACAAATCCAGCGCCCTGACCACTAGGCCACGCCACCTCCATTGTCACTATTACATTATCGTTGATTTCTTTATGGAATAAATTAAATGTAGTTTTGCAACTCTAATAAAGTTACGTAAACACGATCCTTCAACAGCTCACGTAATTTCAAGGTCGACGGGCACAAAATTCAGGAAAGAGGCAACTCGCTCGCGTGACACGAATGTTTTATAATATCGTTCAAGTTTTCTCTAAAGCACTAGATGTGCATGTCACTCACTATTTGGATAAGACAATGGTACCTTGATAGTGGGCACAACAAAAAACGTGTGCTCTGGAAATATGTCCCGTAAGACTACAAGATTGCGCGAGTCGCGATCGAGTTGAGCCTGTTATCAAAATATCCTGTTGTTAACAATCTCTATCCAGCTATATTTTCTCTTGATATTAAGATATTTTATTTCCTACGATCTATTTTCTTTTTCGGGACAAAATAAAAGAAATTAACTTGACCTCGTGGTTGACTCGAGGTTGGCTCGTGACTCGAGGTTGACTTGGGCTCGCGGTTGACTCGTGTAACGCTACAACTCGACTAGTTCTTATTAGCCTGCGTGGCAGGCGTCTGAAGGGGAGGGAAAGGGGAAAGACGAGCGCGTAAAGCGCGAGAAGATCGGATGCGGGAGGATCGGTTTCTCCCTTCCGCACTCATTTTGACTTTCCTCCTTACATTTCTACGGCCTGCCACGCAGGCTAAGTTCTTATTCACACAAGTCGTCTCAGCCAAGACCCCCTTCTCACCCAATAGTGAAAACTGTTAAAATACCCAAAGTTTAGGCCCAAATATCTCCAATGGCGGAGTATGCTTCAAAAAACGGAGCATACCGTCTAAAAGGTGGTACTTCATACTAACATAATCTGCAAAAAAATCCTTGGGCACTCACTGAATTATTCCACAGGAGGGCTGCAAAAATGTCGTCCACCAAAGTGTACGTACCTCTATTTTTTTGTTGTAACACCCAAACTGGGTAATTTTGGCACGACAACGGAGGAAAAAATGCCACAAAATGGTTACATATCACACACTTTAATGGACTAGAACCATATCTATCAAATCGCTTGAAAATATTTGCCCACCACAGGCTACCCATGTCAATGGTGTTCATTATAATGCACAAATTCGATAATTGTGACACAACAACAGACAGAAAATGCCACAAAATATATTTCATTATAACGCGCTAATTTGGTAATAAAGACAGCAACAGACAGAAAATGCCGAACAATGGTTACACATCATAAACTTTAATGAAATAGCCTGTCCCGCTTTTTTCCGGTAGTAGCGCTGAGTTCTGGATGACATGGTAAGAACGTCAGATTGGCATTGTGACCTTACCGGGCTGACCCTACCTTCAGTAGCCATTCTAAGGAAATTATGAAGGTAGTAAAGGCGGTGCTGTATTTGAGGGGTAGGCTGCCATTCTGCCGAAGTCTCTGCTGTACCAAGAGACTCCTGCGACGACGTCCGCGACAAAACTTCTGAAAAGTGATCACTGGGGTCAGAGTTGCAATCGCTATTCTGAGAGAGAAAAAAACTTATCCAGGACATATGTAATTGTTCCATCACTTTGATATTATTACGATATAGTGAGAGTGCAGTGTGCTTTGTTTATGAACGCTCTACGAATCTACTCAAACCTCTAAAAACCCTAAATTTAATAACAGAAGTAGAATAAGCTTTGAATGGTAATTGTTAAGAGTTATTGATGATTATATTTTATCAAATTTCGCGAGATACGCCTCAAGTGAAGTTCGATAATCAAGAATGATCAACACGGAAGATAGGCAGTCTTAGAGAGAAGAAATTTTTTATGACACAATCATAATAATAGCGACTCAGTATGACAGCCAATTTTAACGAATCCCGCGAGCTTATTCAAAGTCTGTACAAATAATTGCGAGAGCCAACATTTTGCCCAATACATCAAGCAACAACGACGTCCCTGAATTGTTCGAAAGATCGGTAGATTCTGACAACAACAATAAAGTATGTGACGGAAATGTCTCACCCTCCGAATTCAGTAAACATATTCACACTCTGCCGAAAATTAACTCACCTCATTAATGAGATCTTCTTGGAATCGTACGTGAAGGACAGGAGCAGCAGACAAATGTTCCAATTCTTCTGTAGCAGGTGGTAACTGTGATAGTGCTATACTATTTTCTCTGCAGACTCTGCGGAACATGAAAGTTCGTGACTCTGAGACTCTGGGTGAGACGTCGACACCGGTTTCGTAGAACCTACAGTTTTGATATGGTCAGTACGGCATTGTCTACAAACCCCTGCGTACAAGAATAAACCTAAAAATGAGTTTTGGCAGTGTTATGGTTTGTTAGTTTTGCTTTTTCTTTTTACAACAGACTGGATAGACTGGAACCTTTACCGCGCAATAAACAGTTTGCCTGCATCTATTTAGGCACTGTAGTACTTCATAGATTCTAAATGGGTTTTTGCCGCCATTCCAAGTCAAAAGAGGGCCTCGCCTTTTTTTTACATTAGTTAAACCAGCCAAAACCTCTTTTTCCGAGGTTGGGGTTGTAAATCTGACCCCGTTGTAGGTATTAGCGCTTAGTGTCCTAAAAAATGCTGGAAGTCCGCGCAACGTCGTAAACCGGCGTAGGCCATCGCCAAACTTTTAACAAGCGGCAATTCCAGTGCGGATTTTAACCAAATATCTGACAACTTTTATTTCAAGTGACTTATTAGGCGCTCATTTTCACACCCCGTTCTAGAACACTTATTCTTTTCCCTGAAGTTTAGCAAAAAAACATCTGTATAGTCACTGTAGCTTTTGAGGAAATTGCCCTGCCCCACGCTCCTCCGGGAAAAAATGATCGATTATAAGGAGAAGCCTGTGATTATGAGCTTAGGAAGTAATCTAGCTAACATACAAACAAGAAAACAGTGGAAGGGCAAATTGACTTGGACGATTTCAAAATATAATAAAACTCTTGTAGATCAAAATTCCCTATTTTACTGTTTTTCTTTTGCGAAATAAATATACCCTATAACTCATAACTAATTTCTTACAAGATTTCCATCCTCGCCCACCCCCACCATCCCCCCAAAAAAACACAATAAAAGAAAACTTCTTTCGCACAATAATAATGCGTCTATTAACAAAACAGTTGCTTAAACTAGTGCATTAGTCAATCAGTCAATCATTCACCCCATGCAAGGGAATTTGCTTGTGGGATCCAGAATCTTGGGCTTTGGAATCCGGAATATAACTCAAGGATCCGGAATCCCACTAACGATTGAAATCCAGAACCTAAGTTCCACCGACAAAGACCGGAATACAATGCCTGAATCCCGAATTTACTGCGTAAAAATCAGAACCCAAAACATTCCCTTGGATCGGATGAAACCATCAAGAACCCAAAACATGCAGAAATAC